>JBCAUG010550509.1:0-14723 GCA_038406175.1 Haplosyllis leylae | reverse complement strand
GCTGAAAATATTGTACCACTGTGCATGGAGGTTTGGCATTTTGTTCTTACCGTCCTGTTACTTAGGTAGCTCTTAAATATAAAGTGCTTCTGGTTGGTCACCGTGTTTTTCACGAATTTGACAAATTCGAGTTCACTTCAAAACGGAAGGTCTCAGTTAATTTCGGATTTAAACTCAGGGGATCAGGGGTTTCAAAACAAAAATAAGTCACTTTATCATCAATATTTCAGTCGGTTAGGATTTCACAACACAGTACAGTCGAAGATCAATAGTAAACACATTTTTAATTCAAATTACAGAGCTTAGAGTTGCTAATAATAAGGTTTTATATTAAGAGCTATTACTTTAAAAATGAATTGATCTTCAGATTAAAAGTCATGTGACTAGTCTGCAAACAGAATGGACTATAGTTTTGTAGTATGGTATTAAAGCTTAAAATATCTTGTAAAAATCAATAGACAGTTTAATTGAAAAAGAATCGTGTACTCTGCAGGACAGACCATTTTGTCACCCCTGGGTCCAACTAAATTGTCAATATAATATTGCAGATGGGCTAGTACTTTGAAACACAGTATCTTTCAAAGAAAATATATCAATAAAATTTCAACCTTACAGGGATTTATAGTTAATGTGTTGTGATTCATTCACACCTTACAATATTTCTTGAATATGTAAATAAAAAGAATTGCAATAATTTCTGTTTAAAATAGCTATAAAATTTAACTCAAATTTTTGGTGCAAAGGCAGACTTTGAATAAAATAACTGATATCCAATGATGTTGATTTTTCTTTTCTTTACAGTACAAGATCTATTTGGTCCAATGTAGAGCAGCAGTAGATCTCAGGTGTGGCTGAGACAGTGAGTTGCTATGGGCAACTTTATACCTCTGTTACTGATGATCTCTCCATTGGATTTTACATCTGTTCCTTATAAGCAAGAGTTATCTTCAGTTTAACTGTTTATTGAAGTTCTGTACAATCTACATAGTTTAGTTGCTCTCTGGTAGATTCAGCATTTACATCTGGTTACTGGTATGGCATTTAAGCCAATGCTGTATCCAAGAAGGATCAGCATCTAAGCTGTCTACACTGTACTGTGCAGGCCATTAAGTACTTGATGTGATCAAGATACTATTGGCTGATATAGATGGATGCAGCTATTGGCCACATGCTTGGTAGGATCCCATGCAGCTCTCAACCTGAGTGTGTAGTCTACAGCAACATGGGACTTTGGGACTGTACCACACAGTTTATGAAGGCACTATTATTCTACTTAAAACTTGGATGTTTCATGTTATTGTAGAAAGCCTATTTATTCCATGTGAGCCTACTTTCTCACCCCACCCCCAGTTCAGAAATGGACAAATTTTACAAATTGCAAATATAATTCCATTTTTCTTCTGCATCACCCGGTGTGTACTTACTACTGAACTCCGAGTCGTCCTCTCAGAAACTGAAGACATAGACTTTTTCTTGGTTTAAGAAGACTGACAAACACAGCAAATACAAACTGAAAATAAATGTAGCAGCATTTATAATAAATATGAAATAGACATATTGTAATGTTACAATGTTAGAAATGTTTATTTCGTAGACTATATATTCACTTACCGTAGGTACCAACAGGAACATGAGAAATTCATTGAACTCTTGACGATAAGTCTGGCATTGTTGTGTGAATACTGTGCCATTATTATCAAACACACCAGCTTTGTCCAATATCCAGCACAGACTGAAGAAAAAGATGGGAACTATGAGTAAGATTTGTACAAAATTTATCCTAGTCTTTAAAAGTGTGTGATAACAACAGAAAAGTCATGACTACACATTGTCGTTTTGTTAAATGAGCCAAAACTAGTCTTCATGGAAACAATATGAAAATTTTACACCAGTCTTTTTTTCACCCAAAAGGAACATCACCAAATTCGGACTAAAATGACAAAATCAATAATTTCTGGAAGAAAAGTTCAATTACATTTTGATCACATCTTTTTTGACTGGATATTGATTAGTAATTTCTGATTACTGAGCATAAACTAGTTCAAATCAGTTCACTTCTAAATTGAAAACTTAAAATACGGCCATGTCACTCAGATCATATCACTAATATATACTTTTATTGCAAGAATTAGTTTTATAAGGTCAGCAGCTGAGGCTGCATCATTAAAATACTGAAATTCCCATAGACTTAGATGGTAAAGCAGTCAGGAAAAAGTCAGAAATTACTAATTTCTCCATTTTAGTCCGGGTGTTATTAATGACTTTATGGCAAAAATCCTGGAAATGCGGGAAAAAAAATAGCGCCGTGACGGGCTGGGGTGGTTTAAGTTTCAGTAAAGTGTCAAGTTGCTAATAAGATGTCAGTAAGCAAATTTGGACTGGTTTTGGGAGTAAATATAATCAAGAGAGGAGTAAAAATACAGTGCCACCCCCGGCCAAAATTTCTTCATTTTCATGCAGTTTTCGGGAAAAATTTTTGTATCTTGACGCCCCCTGAGGGGTTGGCGCCCCCTGGATCCGCCACTGAAACACTTTAGAGATATACACTGAAAAGGTAATAATTTTACAGATTGTTATTGACATTTGAATGAAAGATGAATATTCAAAAGAGGAAATTAACACGATTCAAGATTAGAAATATATTAATAGTTTGAACTGACATGTTTGTTCTCAGACTTGATGTGCCTATTAAAAAGGTCAATTATGTACTCTGACTCTGTACGATAGGGCTTCAGTTCTAGCAAGACACGCAAAATAGATTGTGTATAAAGAAAATGGGACTGGGTCAACGTCATGAAAGTGGAAAGGTAGTCGTACCCCTGGTAAACCTGTTGGCGCCCACACAAAATAGAACAGATCAAAAATAGTTGTCTAGGTTGCACTTACACAAGTTGCAGTTGTGTAATGCAATGCTGCGAAACAGACTATGCACCAAGGTAGTTTGTAATATTACAATACTTGCCTGTCTAAACTGGCTTCATTGGTGGCTCATAGAGGTACCTTATTGATGGAAAAGGGTTTCTTCCCGAATATTTTGGGAATTTTTCCATGCAAGGTAAAAAATATTATTTTCATTGGAGATGGTAGGGAACACATGAGGTGAGTATACATGTGAGATGGGTATGTATATGAGGTGAGTGTGTATGTAGGGTGAATTTCTGTATGATGGTGGGAAGTATGTAAGGTGAGTGTATACATGAAGTAGGTATGTATGTGAGGTGAGTATGTGCATGCAAGGTGACTTTCTGCATGATGGAGGGGACACTTCAATATACCTTCCATACTCACCTCACATGTATGGAAGGTCAGTATGTGCATGCAACGTGACTTTCTGCATGGTGGAGGGGACACTTCAAGATACCTTTGAAAGTCACCTTGCATGCATGCAAGGTGAATATGTACATGTGAGATGAGTATCTCACATGAGGCATGAAGTGTAAGTTTCAGTAGATGTTACTTGTATGATGTCCAGCAAAAGACCAAAGCATCTATTGGCACATGCTTAGAAAGCCACCTCATGTGCACACAAGGTGACTTTCTGAGGTAACAGTTGTCATGTTTGGCTCTGACAGATAATTTATAAGACAAGAAGCAAGAGTGTGACATTTGGACAAGAGACTTTATTGAAAATTCTTTTGAAAGTAATGCAAAACTGGTATAAACTGTATAAGCCCTGCAATAATAATAATTATCCTTTAACTCTGGTTTTATATTTATAACCTCTGCACAATTAGCCTAAACTATTATTTCCTTTATTTGTTGCCTTTTAATAAAGTCAACCAAAAGAATAAAGAGTATTACTCTGCCTGAGGAATTGTGCAACACTGTCTTAACTCTTTGATAGCAAAATTGTGTATGAAGGAATTTAAGGACAGAAAGGGTTTTTATACAGTTTTTGGGCATAATGATATCATTAATGCTTCTGAAATCATGGCTAGTTAGCAATAATGGTGCAATGAAGCCCTTTCCCTCCAATACCATCCAGCATCCACTTACACCTTCCATAGTATAATAAGGGGCCCCTTCCTTTTGCAACTACATATATATATACACCTTTCATAGTTACCTCACATGCAAGCAAGATACACATGTGATGTGGCTTTTGCATGGTAGAAGGGTCACCTCAAGATACCTTTCATAGTCAGCAAAAAACTAGTTTAGTGTAAATTAAATTATACAGCAAAGAATATTTATTGTCTAGTGTAAATTAAATTGTACAGTAACAAATCTTGTCTAGTGTAAACTAAATTCTATAGAAAAAAACTGGTTTAGTATAAAGGAAATTGTACAGCAAAAAAATTGGTTTAGTGTAAATTAAATTATAGAGAAATGAAGCTTGTTAGGTATAGATTAAATTGTACAGGAAAAAGACTGGCTTGGTGTAGGTCTTGCATGGGGAAACCTGTCCAGCATCTTGTGTGGACACACGTTAAAAAGTGCAGAAAACCTGTCTTGCATGGAAAACCTGTCTTGTATGGAAACCCATTTTCCATGGACACAATGTGCTCAGTGCAGAAAAATTCTTGTATGAAAAATCTATCTTGCATAGAAACCTGTTTTGTGTGAAAAATCTGCCTTGCATGAAAAACTTATATTGTGTGGAAACCTGTCTTTTGTGGAAAACGTGTCTTATGTGGAACCCAATCTTCCTTGGACACAACTTGCTTCTAAAGTCCAGAAAATCTGTCTTGCATAAAAACCTATCTTGCATGGAAACCTGACTTCTGTGAAAAATGTATCCTGCATGGAAACCTGTCTTGCATGGAAAATCTGTCTTGTGTGGAAAACCCATCTTGTGTGGAAACTCATCTTGCTTGGACACAACTTGCTTAGTGCAGAAAACCTGTCTTGCTAAAAAAAAAACTATTTTGCATGGAAATCTGTCTTGTGTGAAAAACCTATCTTGTGTGGAAAGCTATGTTCTGTGAAAAAACTATCTTACATGGAAACTCGTCTTGCATAAAAAAACTTATGTTGCATGGAAACCTGTCTTGTCATGAAAAACCTATCTTGCATGGAAACCTGTCTTGCATGAAAAAACTGGTTCAGTGTAAATCAAATTATACAGCAAAGAATCTTGTCTGGTGTAAATTAAATTGTACAGCAAAGAATCTTGTCTGGTGTAAATTAAATTGTACAGCAATGTCAATGTATCTTCTCTAGTGTAAATTAAATTGTACAGGAAAAAAATGTGAAAAAACCATCTTGTGTGGATACACCTTGCAAAGTGCAGAAAACCTGTTGTGCATGGATAACTTGTTATGCTCAGAAAACCTGTCTAGTGTGGAAATCCATCTTGCTTGGACACAACTTGCTTTGTGCAGAAAATTTGTCTTGCATCAAAAAACTGTTTTGCATGGAAACCTGTCTTGTGTGGAAAATCTATGTTGTGTGGAAACCCATCTTCTGTGAAAAACCTATCTTGCATTAAAAAACCTATACTGCATGTAACCCTGTCTTCTGTAAAAAAACTTTCTTGCATGGAATCCTGACCTGCATGAAAACTCATCTTGCTTGGACACAACTTTCTTAGTGCAGAAAACCTGTCTTGCGTGGAAACCTGTCTTGTGTGAAAAGCCTTTCTTGTGTGGAAACCTGTCTTGTGTGAAAAACCTGTCCTGCATGGAAGCCTGTTCTGCATGAAAAACCTGTCTGGTGTGTAAAACCTATCTTGCATGGAAACCTGGCTTGCATGAAAAACCTATGCTGCATGGAACCCTGTCTTCTGTAAAAAACCTGTTTTGCATTGATACATCCCATGGTATGGATTACCTTGAGTATTTACTGTACTTGTTTGACATACCAATATCTTGCACACATGATCATCTTTGTAGTTTGCATAGATAGATCTAACTCTAAGATCCATGTTGAGATATCTGTACAGTTGATGTATTTATTGGGGAACTTCTGGTTGTGTTACATATCAGTGGTTCAATACATAATCATCCCAAAATGGGTTAACAGCTACCTTAAGTAACAAGTATCACAGAGTGTGTCACATCCTAGTATGAGGTGCTCAGTGGGTAGGTCACTCAAGTGTGACCAGTGCCCATTTTGGTCATAGTGTATGCTCAGGTTTACAGTTGCTCAGTGTTAGACATGATAAACTGGGGTTGCTTGGTGCTAACCGGAATCTGGCTACAACATGCATGGAAACCTATCTTCTATGGAAACCTGTCTTCTGTGAAAGACCTATCTTGCATGGAAACCTGTCTTGCATGAAAAACCTATGCTGCATGGAACCCTGTCTTGTGTAAAAAAAACTTTCTTGTGTGGAAACCTGACCTGCATGGAAACTCATCTTGCTTGGACACAACTTGCTTAGTGCTGAAAACCTGTCTTGCATAAAATACATCTTGCATGGAAACTTGTCTTGTGTGAAAAATCTTTCTTGTGTGAAAAACCTGTCCTGCATGGAAGCCTGTTTTGCATGAAAAACATGTATTGTGTGTAAAACCTATTTTGTGTGGAAACTCATCTTGCATGAATAACCTATCTTGCATGGAAACCTGTCTAGTGTGAAAATCTTTGTACGAGCCAACTAGTGAAATTCGTCACTCTTTGATGTTTTATATATTTCCTAGGATTTTGCCCCGCGTTCAGAAAGCACAGTATTGTGACGGATGTGTCAAAATAAATATCTCGGGAGTGCTCACGAAGTTCCTCGGCCAGCTTAAAGCTAGTTAACATTTTATAACAACAACAAAACGCATGCAAGAGATGTGAAACATTGCACAACCAGTATCCGAGAGTCTTTACTGACCCATCATCCTTGACTATCGCACACTGACTTTGGAATATCATATTTATAATATCTGCTCGAGTTTTTTGCAATTAATACAAAGTTGACAATGCTGTCAAAGTTGGCATCAAAGACCCTTCCTTGTGCACCATGTTTTAAAAAAAATTGAAAGACCTAAGTCACTTTTGTACTGTGCTTGACTCTCTCTACTTTGACATATTGGTTTGAATCAACAAAGTATGAGTTTGCGGGGATCTTAGAAATAAAAGGAATGTCTGATTAGCTCAGTAGGTAGAACATTATAACATTATAAACATTATAATCATCAGATCAAGCCTCCCTGGACGTGTGTAGTCTTAACACAAACTTCACATAAAGAGGAAAAATAGTTTTGCTCATTTTACTCATTTTAGAAATATTGATATAATTTCTGATGAGGTTTGTAGAATTCTAATGCCTTACCCACTCAAACACCCAGACATGTGTTGAACAGAATGTTCTAAATTTGTTTCATGCTCCACTTCAAGATTCAATAGAGCATGACTTTATAAGGGTCTGAAAATTTGAGACTGGCAAGGAATGACAGATTGACTGAGTGGGTAAGGCATTAGAATTCTAATCCACAGATGGTTGGTGTTGCGAGTTCCATTCCCACTGGAGGCAACTTTATTTTTTGCTGATTTTGAAACCCCTCGATGTCAATTTTGTACAAACATACCAGATATGTCAGATTTGGGTTATTTAGGGAAAACTCGAGTGTTGAAATTTAGATTGGAGAACTGATGTCAAACTGAGTAGAATTCATTCTCAATTAACAAAGGCGTCAATGGCAAAAAGAGAATAGTATGCTAAACTCTTTGTGGGGGGGTGGGGGGTCGGAAGGGTACCCCAGTCTTGGCTTGGAGAGGGGTGCCCCAGTCCTGTCCTGGGGTTGTACCCCCCCAGAAGGGACATGGGACCAGGGACCTTGCAAAGAAAATGGGACTGGGGTACCCCCGGTGGTGAACAGACTGAAAACATTACCTTCCCCTATCCTTAGGATGCGGGCGGTAACAACAAAACATTGTGAACTTTGTTTGATTCCGAAAAACTCGACCGAGTACGCTAGTCTGGCAGGGTGATTTTATTCAGCCTATGAACATTTACGAAAAATTGCCTCGATGTGTTCCTCTTTATGTTTAGACAACATAAAATTCACAATCGGTGTATATATGGAATATTTAATTAATAAAGGGCCCTTTTTACATGGTTTGTATTGTATTTTAACAATAAACATTAATAAAAGAGATACAATAGTTTTAAATTTAACATAGATCTAAAAATTGATATTGAATTGCTGTCCTGAATACATGTGATGGTACTTATCTGTGTATTTGCATTCAAAAAATGAGATTGCAACTTTAGTATAAATTCAAACAAGGACAAAGATCACCCGATAATCATTGTCCTGTCTTTCGAAAGCCATTGACATTGTGGAGAACCTGGAGAGACCGGAAATCGGTTTTAGATCTATGTATTTTTCCAGTGAACTGTACTTGACTTCTGGGGTAAAAAATTCAAATTCGAACTAAGTGTAAAAGGATAAGAAAAGTAGGCATTAAGCGGTATTCACACCGTTCGTGAGCGTTGCCGCTTTGAACGGGTCTGGGACCCATTTGAATTTTGACGCTAGTGATGCCACTAGCGGCAAAGCTGAAATGGCCGTTCGCTGTGAATAGTGCAATTGAAATCAATGTGCGCATTCCAAGCGTGTGAATAGATGGCACACGCTAACAAAAATTAGTGTGTTCAGTTTTAATATCATTCTGGGGCAGTTCCAATCCTGTTTGATTGCATTCATAGAAGTCCAATATTGTATCTATTTAAATATTTACTATGTGGTACTAGGATTTTAAGCAATTCAAATTAAAACAATACTTTTTCACTTTTTTATTCCAGAGAATTTTAAAAAGGAATATTGAAAAGATGTAGTGAAAACCTGAGATATTTATTGTGTAAACAAAAAGACTTACTGTCTAATTTTGGCAGATTTTCATGTACGAAAACTTGAATTGATTAAAGGTTTAAAAGCCTTGGCAATAGGTCTACTTACTGCTCGCGTCCCCAACCTAAAAATACGTTGGCAGATGCTGGATCTTTTAAGTCAGCCGGAACAATACCTGCACGATAAATAAATAATTTATTTCTTTTAATCGATTATAGAAATTAACAAACTTTAGTGATGATTATCACAAAATTTTCTTGTCATTTCATTGCAAAATAGAAATAATTTAAAATATTCTTACCGAAAGCCTGAGGAATCTTGAGGTACTGAAGAAGCGATTTTAATCCTTTGACAGGACACTCCCCAATCAGCTGCTCTTGCTGTTCCAAGGTGAACTCTTCAAATCCTAAAATATGCCTTTCGTAGTACAACAATTTTGTGCTTCTATTCCAGGCATCGTAATCATCAGGGAGTGTATCCAAAAACGTTTCAATGTCATAGTATTCTTCTGCCATTTTCACACGGGAGCTTCTACAAGCGTCTTAGCTTTGCTGTTAAAATCGTTTTGCGCAATTTGCTTTTGACTGCGACAAAGTTCACAACATTTACATTCCAATCTTTTTCACTGCATTCACATGTCAACTGATTCTGACCAATTGCATTGATATTTATCCGTCACTGATGTTATCTATTCTGTGAAAAAAGGGACGGCATTGTCCTAAGTTCCATGAACACGTTCCCATGGCATGCCTGTATACACAGCTATTTGCAGATTCGCAATGTTACCAATATTTACTCGACGCTTCTTTTTATACGCTACCGTACTAACAGGCCAACAGGCAGCACTAACAGGCAGCAGACTTTACTACTGCGTCCGCTTGTCAATCGAGAGGTTGTGTAGCTGAGTTTTAGCACAGATTTGTTTGTAAAAATTTTTGTTGGTTTTAGTCCTAGCTAAATCTTCGTTGAGTAGGATTGGTTCAAAGAGCCTCGAGTAACTGGGACCCTCTTTGACTGGTGTTTTGTTTGGTTTTCTAAGTATCTGAAGAGGCGAAATTTTGTATCAATTATTTCCAGGTAACTTATCAGGGACTGTACCTAATGTGCGTGTGCATCTGCGCACGTTATGTAGTAATGATCTTCACTTTCTATTTTGAATTAAAGGATTTAATCAACTTTTGTTCAAACTATTGGTTCTCTAATGAGAGACTGAGCAAAATTTTTCCTTTATTATTTTGCCAGGAACCGCTTTATGATATATCGGGTTCAGCAAGTCGGTAAGGCCAACACAAAACACAAAGATTATATAAGCCACAGATTTCCACACACAATTGTTTTTTGGGGTTTTTTTGTTTGTTTGTTGTTTTTTTTGGCCCTTCGGGATGTTCAGGGATTTCGGAGATATAACTCGGAAGACAATTCGACTGATGTTTCATACGGATCAGGTGCGGTTAATTCAAAGAAACGGATAATTTAATGTTTGTTTGAGTTTAGATATTTTACTATTAAGTCAATGTCGGAATACACAGTAAATTTGAATATATGGTGAGTTCAAGGGAACACAACAATCTTGACAAAGAAATTCGGGTTTCTCACAATACGCGTTTCTCTCAGATTATCTGACAGATCTCTACACAGGGAAGAGCAAAAAAATTGTCAAAAATTTCCCCAGTCAGGATTGAACCCATGACCTCTGAATCATCATGCTAATACAAGTTTTTTGCTCTTCCCTGTGTAAAGATCTGTCAGATAATCTGACAGAAACGCGTATTGTGAAAAACTAGATTGATGCTATTTATTTCAATAGAAAAGGGGAAACGTGTTGCTGTAACTCCCCATTTTAGATAAAGATACTCAATGAAATCAAATAAATATTTTTATCAAATTCAATTTTTAAAAATTTAATGTGTTAAGTTGTCTCCCTGGTCCACTAATAATCAAGATATATTGCAATAGTTAATAGTCAACAATAAATTAGAGCAATTTTTAATGATGCCCGTCTATTTATGTACATTTTATGTATGAACTAACAATTGTAATGTTAGGATACTGAATAGCTACCTAAAAAGAGAGTACCCTGGTCAGGCCTGTAGCAGGGGCAGACTGAATGGGGGTACCCCCAGCACGGCTCCCCTTCCTGCCCCCGCCCCTCCAGACAGGACCAGTACAGGAGTGGGGTACCCCCTTTCCCTGGACAGGCTCTTTATTTATTACACCATGGTAGATATGCCTTTTGTGGTCACACAGGAGGACTTTCTTGTTCCATTTTGAAATTTTATATGAAATATGTTACATACTGAAGACAAATTTAGGGAGTAACACATCTGACCACAGTGTCATGGCGAATGTTTCGAACAAAATGCCCACCAAATAAAAAGCAACAGCACTCCTCTGTCCCATGGGCCATGGTTCATAAATTGATACAGAGATCTATCTAATGTTACAAATTATGAAACGGTCACAGAGTAGCTAAATACCTCCAGACACTAGCCTGTTGTCCAGCAAGTATTTTTTGCACAAGTAGCAAAAAAGTTTGAAAAACAATCGATATTTTGTCCACTACAGAATGTACCTATATCACCCTGTGGGAAGAATATTCAATTCTTACTGGTTCATAAATAGTTTTTTAACGATTGTCTGTGAGAAAAGGTTTTTTTTTGTTCTCTTGGAATTTGTCTAAGGAATGACTAAAAGTGTTCTCATAGACAACCATTATGGAACTACTTTTGGACCAGTTAGAATTGAATATTCTTCTTATCCGTTTTCCCATACCGAGAAAGTTCAGAACCGAGATGGTAGAAAAATAATGTGTGCACTATTCGTTTTGGTTTATTTGTCTAATAAGGTTTCAGTTTATTCAAAAAGCTGGATTTTTGTACCGAGTCGGAGTGACTCAAACAATTAGAGTATACAATCACTATGCGACATGTCCAACTGAGTGTTTGAGTCTCACCAATGCTTGTATCAATGTGCAAAAGTATGTGGGTCAAAAAGACTGGGCTGCGATAAATGGACTAGCAGGTGTCACACCAGCAGTATATCTGAGAAATCCATTGCATGCAGATGGCAGAGGCACACAAAGGTCCACCTTGATTTGAAACCCAGCTCAGCCATCACCAGAAGTCCAAAGCAGGGGTATCAGTGGCCCCACAAGAAAGACTTGCGTTCTCCAAAATATTTTAATGAAAAACCCTATTTTTAGTTTCTGCTTTTGTGGAACATATTTTGTAAACGAGCATCTTGGTTAGGGCCAGTGGTGTTCTCTGCTTCAACCTCAACCTAAAGGAAAAAGTACTTGAAGAACATCTCAATGAAAGATAGACATCTCTCAATGGCCACTTAACACTCGATTCAAAGATGAATTTTCCAAGAAACGAGACAATGGTGAAAACTTGTCCAAAAATGTTAAGACACCAGTCTTAAATTAGAAAAGAATTTAATGACACTACCACTGAAATGACCACACTGTAAACTCCAAATTCGTCTTAATTCTACTTGGGAAAGACCTAGATGTTATCTGTTAATTAGACTAAAAATCCGCGCCTCAATTTTAAGTCTTTTTCACATTCATACTTTATGTTGATAGTGAATGAACTTTTAGCACAAGTTTAATTTTCCCTTTTATCACTTCGACAAGCACTTGAATGTCATTTATCTGTGTATTTCCAATAACTTGGTCCAAACATTCAAGGTTTCCCTGAATTATACAAAGTTGGCAACGTTGTCAACTGAGGCTAAATGAAATAAACGAAGGAACGAATTAAGGGAAGTCTGGTCGACTTCAATCGTGAAGCGAAGTCAGTGTCGAAGAGGGATGTCCTTATAATGGTAACTTGTCCAAGTGGGGATAGAACCCATGACCTCTTGTGATCTACTCTGAAGCTTATTCATTTGTGCTAGTCAGGTATGTGTTGGATAGGAGATCTCTAAACTGAACTTGTTTCATGTGCCACTTCAGTTTTTGGACTGGGATCATTTCTAGAATCAATAGAGCACGACTTTATGCAGATTTTAGAGATTCAGACAGATAACCAAATGTCATCTTAGCACAGTTAACAAGGCATTAGAGTAGATCACAAGAATTTATTTTGCTCTTCCCTATGTAAGCCTTTGTTGGCAACGTTGTCAACTTCGTGATTTAGGGAAAATTAGATTGACTGTGGAGGACAAAAAATAATTGAAGACACATTTGCAACTTTTTGGAAAGCAAAAATGAATCCTTTCTCTGTGATCAGTGTGCGCCTAGTTTTGGTGCCATTTTCTTTGTTTATTTTGTTGTATCTGCTCAACATCATGGCTACCCAAAATTTTAAAAGGATTTCAATCCATGTCAAGGTTAGGTCAAGCGATTTTTAGAGGGGAGGTCGGGGATAAAAAATGACTTTCCTGTCAAGTCGAGTTTAGAAACTGTTACTGTTAGGTTTCACGAAATGACCATCCAAAATGGAAAATTTGTGTGTCGAAGAATCTGTCTTAAATTTTGAGAAAAATTTAAGCTCTCCAGCTCCTTAAATTACCGTGGTACTGCACCCTTTTCAAGTGTCTTTATTATGACCAGTCAACGAAGGATACCAAAATGGTATCTTTCAAACTACACCACACAAATTGCCCATCAAGTTTTTCCTTATGAAGATGCATTCTATAATCTGGTAAATCACTGAAGCATGGATTGGGATAACTTTAAATGTTCTCTGTTACCTGTGTCCCTGTGTCGCTCTGTTTGCACCTCTGACTCTTAAGCAGGAGATAGTGGGTTCAAATACCTTTTTTCACAAGTTTTATTATAAATTCGGTAGAATTTCTATGGAATTTCGTTAGGAAAAACAGGCATGGAATTGTACCCACTCAGGGATGGTCGCTGTTTCTGTCACAAGTGTAAACACGGAGAATCAAAATGCGTAGGGTAAATGATACGCCAATTGAAAAAAAAAACCTGTCGATGTATCCTTTTACAAAATAGTCATATTTGAGGATTTGTAAATAAATGGAAAGATTCATGAATTATTTCAGTAGGAATGGTCTCAATTGCCCTTTCACAAAAGTTGACAACATTTGATATTTTATTCTAATTCTGAAGAGAAATTAGATAAACATAGTTAAATAAAATTTGTTGACAATTTAAAAATGTGGTGGAATAAAATTAGTGTTGATCATGATGTAATTACGTCAAGATGTTCATAGTTATGTATTTTTTTTATCGCAAAGAATTTTTTGTCAGAGGCCGGTTTCGTGACAACATACACGATTGCACACTTATCCACCATTTCACATTCTGAATAGAAAAAGTAAAACCAAAAAAGGAAAAGAAACCACACATTTCTCTTTTTTTGCAAATGACATCAAATATTTATTGTAAATTAAATGAAATCATTAAATAGGTAACATCAGAAAGTGGATTCTGACGTTTCAGGGTTTATTGGTCAGAATAGTCTCCCTAAAATTTTGCGAAACGATGAAGGCTCGTTCACACAGTGTGTTTTTTTCAGATTGTGACTGCGATTTTGTTTTTGCTTATAATGGGCTAGATAGGCGTTGGTGATGTTGTCACAGTCGCATAGTGTGAATACTTCCATTGAGTCCTGTACAACCCATTCATTGTGATAAGAAGAATCGCAATCATAAAAACGCACAGTGTTAACGAGCCCTTCGCCCTTGTGAGAAGAAAAAACAATTGACGGTCTGTTCACATCGAGTGTCAGCGTTGAAGCTTGGAAGGAATACGTTGATTTTGCTGCAACAACATAATTCGTGAAGTATTAGCGTCAGTCTTACGTGACAAATCAAACGGGTTCTGGACCGATCCAAAGCGTCAATACCTACACTGACTCAGACACAGACGCTCGGTGTGAACACAGCTTAACCCTATTCCAGCCAATAACAAGTATATCTGTTCACACCAAAAACTGTACTTTTCTGAAGCAGGGGTCAGGATATATAGTCAGGTACTACAGACTATTTGTTCATGCTGCACAAAAGTGAATGTTACAGACTTTGAGT
>JBCAUG010550508.1:0-29391 GCA_038406175.1 Haplosyllis leylae | reverse complement strand
ATGGCTGTTCCCCAAACAATAAAATCTATTCAGAGACAATTCATACATCAATCGACTCCTAATAGCAATCAAATGGATGTGATTTCAATCAGATAAATCCCTCGGTGCAATGCCCTTACCTCGTGATTTATCTTATTAGGAAAACTCATAATTTTTGATGAAATCATGAGTGAACAGAAATAATGCTCATTTTTTTGCTAAAAATATAAAGTGTAGATTTATCCTAAATTTGCTCTGAGAAACTCTTTCAGGCCTTTGAAAATTGATACAATACAAATAATTTTTACCAAAGACCTGGGGACCATTAACGCTAAATATCAATAACAGTAAAACCGAATACATCAAAAGAATTGGTTAAATTTCCTGCAGTGGTTTCGTGGTATTACATTTTCAATATGTTTTCGGATTGTGCCTACTCCATTATAATATAGTTCTTTTAAAACCTAAAAAAATCAGGCAATTAATAAATTCCCTTAATTATATTTGTTTATTCCTTTCCCTATTCTTTCAACCTTGACATACCGTTCAAGTTTCCCCAGGGCTAGGACTCATTTTGGGAGATAGTACTGTTGAAAGTTCAGAGAATTCAAAAGTTAAGCTTTAATTATATTTGTTTATTCTTTTGCACAAAATAGAAATATATTCCACAGCAAACTGTGTACATTTTTCAAAGAAATGTCACTCCCGTCTTAACATATTATTTGGTAATAAAAACCAGACACCATGCACTTCAGCTGAAATGACCTTTTAAATGTTTCCACGGTAAATTGTGGAAGATCAAAAGTGTTTTCACTTTTCAATTGATGCAATATTACAAGGTGTCAAGGCAGGCTGTCTTGATCATATTTCAGATCTGAGATAAACGGCCATATCGTGTCGTGCTTATTTGGGCAGATATATGATAACTTCGGATTGTGTTCAGAGAAAGGGATCTAGATCATCTGTTCATCAAATTAGTGGGCGAGATACAGTTGATAGATTGCTTTTATGAAGAGTCACCATCACCGGACAAGAAAGTTATTTACATTTTAGGACATAATTATATAATATAGGCTCCAAGAAAATTTGATACCAAAATCTACCTTGTTTTCATTGCTCCACATCATGTGCGGATCATAGTTGTATTCTTACCATAGTTTAGCCTGTCTTTAAAAAGTGAAGGGAATCATTCCATCGTGTTTCGTTGTTTCGGTGACAGAATGAACTGCGATCATTTTTCACATCAGTTAATACTAATTTCTCCATAAAACAAACATTATCTGATGGAAATGTCCGCAGGTAGCCCGTCATTTAGTCTCCCACAAACTGTCTTTAACCAAAATTGTAGCGGGGTCACGCATATGAACCACAAGCATTTTGTAACTGTCCCGCCGCACGAAAATCTAGAATTAGATGGGAGACTTCAGATTTCCCTCTTATTGTTGCTTGACCCCTGGGAAATAAATATTAAGACCTACAACCTTTAAAACTGGCCACAATGTTTGGCTTTGAAGCTTTGATGAATTTAAGTAACTGTTCCCCACTTTCCGTGGAACGATGCCCAAAATTAAGCACGAAAGGGACAGTGTCTGCAGTACTGGACAAAAGGACAAAGTTTCAGTACCCGATATCACACAAAGGTTCTCAGAAATTTGACATTTTACATTGTAATCAGCAATATATTTCAAAGTTTACCCACACATAATTGCTTCACTATTCAGTTTGTTAATCTTCAAAAGAAATTATTTCCCGGAATCACTTTGCTACTTGGGTTCAGACAATCAATTTGAGGCATTTTTTCTTGTCTCTTTCTAGTGGCATAGTCGTCTAAAATTAATTTCTCGTTGTGTGTACCTAAGCAAAATTCTTGAAACAACGCATTTCACCTCCGGGGTCATTCAATTGCAAAATTCTTAAGACAGTACTTCTTACAAGAGAAATTCTCTGAACGTAGGTATTATAATTTTTAAGCATCGATCAAAAATGTGCACACGCGATATCGTCCCTTCCCCCAAAGTTCGACAGACATGATGACACGACATGAACACTGTTATTGCTCTGATTCTAATTACACTTAATCGCAACATTGATGGTGCTTCCATGAGGCCGATCTGTTTCCCCCCCTCGTAAGATTCATATCTGTCAGTGGCGACGGTGTCAAAAAGTCAATAGAATTATCTTTTTGTCTCTGTGTTGCCGTTTAACCTTTAGTTTCACCTTTTCATGTTTTTAGGTTTTTTTACAAGCAATTTGAGCAATTCAACCAACAATCACTGTTTCAGAAAAACTGTCTTTTCAGATAATTAGGAATTTCATCTAAAATGTTCCTTGTCGCATGTAATTTTATTAACATTTCTGATAATTGAATCCTCAAATTTGCCAAGCCTCAATGAGATTAAATATTTAGCACTTTAATAAAGTTGGACGATAATTTTGTGGCCAAACTCCAAAAAAGTCTGTTCACACTGACAGATAGGGAAAGCGAAAGGAAATCTTTTCTTTTTATTTCTTAGCGATGTTTCACTATCGGAAACGCTAACGCCAAGAGCTTGATGTGAACAGATCCTTGTAATAAATCCACATGGCGTTGCATTTATATTCCTGTTATCTGAAAGGCAAAAAAATTCTGTCATAACTTTTTCCAAAGTATTGAATTTGGTGCTTTGTGTGCGCACGCTCGGTCCAGTGGCAATGACTTCTCATAGACATCTCAAAATTATACACAAAAACTTGAGTCAAATTCATTTGAATATAGTGTTATGACAAACACTCCCCGTAATTACAAGATTTGATAGATACGCCGTACTGTGTTACCTTAAACCGCAATCATTTTGTCTGAAAAATTTTTTTTTTCCAGAAAATGACATCTCACCTTATCACATCATTCGGAGCCCTCGCGTCCATATGACACATCAACTTAAAATGACCATACAGAGGCTGACAGGTTTTCGTGCGTCTAATCATATAGGGGTCAGTTGTACCACTAAAAGACCATTATTTCCACCTTTAAGAATGTAAACACCACATTTACTAAATTATACACAGGTAGTTGTGTTTTAAAGAACCATTAGTTCGGGTAAATTTTTTGGAGATTTTGGTGGACAATGGGCCCAGTGGATGGTGAGTTATTTGTAACTAATGAGGGATGTACAGTTTTGTGGGACTATTGTATGTTTTTGCTTAAAAACTAAATATTATTTTGGGGGTAATCTTTAGCATCTCTACCATTTCCACCAAAGTTACGTACTGTGAGAGGCAACCAGTTCCATTGGCCGGTTCTGACGATGACAGATACTCATTCAAAATTCTCGAATTGCAGAATTATCCAATTTTAAATTTCTCAACTTAATAACGAAGTGACATGCAATTTTGACAGCAAAGGCTGAGTACAGAAAAAAACCTCATCTTTTTCAATATTTAACCCTCTTGGCCTGCCATCACGTTGGGCTGTAATCACATCGTCTGAAAATCTTCTTCAATAATAATAATAATCTGTCGAGTTTGTCGTGTTGTCCCGTTTTCGTGTCAAGAAATACAATTCGCAAATTGGAATAAAACACATTATTACTGAAACAAATCACTGCTTGTGAAGAAGTATCTGATTTCCGTATGTTCGTGGCAGGTTATTCGTGACATAATTGCTGTCGCACGTTCAAAATATTTTTGAGCATGTGTGCCTTTCACATCTCAAGGGGCAGTCAGCAACAAACTGTTAGTTATCATCAGTCAAAAGCTACTGAAATCCTATTCAGTGTAAGACATTAGACCTTGGTGACCATGGTATTAAAATTGTTTTGCCTTTGTGTGGATTCATTTTTAAGTGAAAATGCACCAAAAACAACAGCTTTGATAAAGTCGCTTTAGGGATTACTCAACTACCCTGCTCAGTGGGTTTCTAATCAAGTGTCAGGGTTTCGAATCTCAACACATTTGATTGGATTTTCCACTCGAAACCAATGAAGCTGAAATGCGAAAATTATAATAGTGTGTTGTCCCTGTTATGTAAGACAAGCTGTGGTAAATATTTTCATTGTTTGTGGCACTGACATTTTCCACATGAACTGTTTCAAGTGTATTAATTAATTGAACATTTCCCATGTTCAGTGTGAAATTCATGACGAATGACTGCCACATTAGCCTCACTCAAATTGTAAGCGAAAGACGATGATACATTTTCAATCGTACAAAAAGTTATCATTGATTTGACACAACAGAATCTGTGGAAACATTTTGGAAACAGTTATAAGAGACCTGATGGACCAGTACACATAAATCAATTTTCTCTCATGATTATTAAACTTTAACATGAAATGCGTTTGTTTTATTTGATTTGATTTTGCAACTTAAAGTGTCAACTTAACACATGTTGCTCAAAACATTAATTCAGTTGAATGCAGGGCTACTTAACCTACATAACCTTAATGTGGCAAAATTGTGTTTGTTACAAGGAGTAAAAAATGAGAACAATGTATTTTACATGAAATCCAGCAATAATCATAGAATGCTATTTAGATGCTTTCTACATTGAGGCAAAATTACCCACTGCCGGTGGTGTTGGGAGATATTGCTCGTGAACATGCGAAAGGTTAGCGGGGTTTCTCTGTTTGTCAGTCTACGTTGGCATAATGACTACTTTAGAAGTAACTTTAAACAAATTTGCACCGTAATGAGATATGGCTTAAACATATTGTGGTAAAAGTACCCGTAAACAGAAACCGCCCTTGGGGTCTTCTCTGACATTCTCATTAATTATTAAAGCCCCGTAAACCCTGAATGTCTCTTGTCCCTCCAGTCCGAGCATTTCGCCAGCTACGACAGTAGGGATATTAGCTTTTGGTTCCCAAGAATTCTGCAATCCTTGCAAAAAATGTGAAGATAAATGGCAAGTTCCATGTTACGCAGAAGGAAGTCTGTGCAACGCGTGGATCTTATTTTCCCCGATGCAGTGGTATTATTATGAGTTTGAAATATTTCAGAAATGCCTTGATATCTTTGCTTCGTCGCATGAAGCAAAGAATAAGTACACTTTACCAGCAGCGCTTCGCCGTCAAGTCAGTTCCATTTTTTTTGGTCTTGCCTTTAAAGAAAATGAAAAGAGGACCAGCTAATATGTTATTAGTATTGTTTTATTTTATAAATATAAAATATATGTACATTGCTTTGTTACATCTGTAAGTATAAATGCTTCATGGACTAGTTAGCATCGTGAGAATACCATTTGTGGGTGCGAAGACCCTTTCACCTTTTGACAGTCGCAATGCGTTTTGGGATCTTGTACAAGGGCACTTCAAATGCGAAGCTCACACGCAAATATTCATTTCTTTAAAATGCCGCTGATATTTATTGTTAATAAACAGTTTAATGAACACAACAGGTTAATCAATTGGAATCTTACAGAAAAGTACTATTTCCAGTGAAGATTTTTCTTTCAACAATGAAAAAAAACCGTTTCATTTTAAAAATGCAGATTCATATTTTCAAAGTCAGCAAAGTTGAACTTGTCAACCTTCGGTAGTTTCACATCATCTGGAGCAACGCCCTGCAAGACATCTGTCATAAAGGAGATGTAGGTGATGGCCAAGCGAAGGGTTTCGATTCTTGACATCTTCTTCTCGTAGGAAAACTTGGGAATCTTGGTTCTCAGTTCATCGAATGCTTCGTTGAGGTTAAACATACGTTTTCGCTCACGAACGTTCGCTGCTTTCCTCTGCGCTTTGTTAATGATACGCTTTCGTTTCGGTTTAGTGTTCGTTATGCCATTGTTGTTGTGGCCCACGACAAAACCGGGAAAGGCGGCGACATCAAAGGGGTCCCTCTGACAGGTGTGTTGAGTTGGAACAGTCACAAGTTGTCCAGGTGAAACGGTATCATAACCAGGAACCATTGTGCGGTGGAGATGGGGCGGGACTTGTTGCTCTGTTGCAAAGGTATGATGTTGTTCGTGTTGGGGGTTGATGTTGTTGCCTTGGGTGGGGAAAGACATGGTATGGTTTTGGTGATGCTGGAACACAGAGGGTACGCTATGAAGGCTCTGAGGCGAGGACTGGGTCATTCGTTGAGAATGAGGCGGGTAAGGTGACCCCGAGGATCCCCTACGGTGATTTTGTTGTTGATTCCCGCTGTTACCAACCCAAGTCTCCCCACTCGAAACACACGATGAGATGTCTGATTGTGATGAAGGCGAAGAGGGCATCTCGCCTCCTCTGTATCCGCACTCAGGGGAGGTAGGGATCGCTTGCGTTTGCATCGTAACAGGTGATGTGAAATTGTCCTGATCTGTGTACAAGTCACCGTACGCATTTCGTATACATTGTCCCATTGACTGTACATCACTGTATTGCTGACAACCAGAACCCATAGCTTGGCTAGCGGTACCAACCAGAGGTTGATGGAACCCACTGTCAAAAGACGAATTCAGTACAGTCTGTGGGCTGCAAGAAGGTGATACTGTTGAATGGTCCAATTGTGGACTACCAGCGTTTGTGTTCATCACTCCAGGAGTTGGGGATTTCGTATCTGGACTGGTTGGGGTTATTTCAATCAATTCAATGTACGGCGGGGCACTCATCTTGGGGGTCAGTGTACCAATGCTTCTACTTCAATTCCAATTAAGTTGTATCCAAGCTGAATAAACCTTGGTTCAGGACCCTTCTATTTATCTGGCTCTCTTGGAGGGTTTTGCTTTTCAGTCTTCTTCAAACGAATTGAAGAGGCCCTTCAGGAGAGTATTGTTACTGAATAAATAGTTTGTTGATGACCAAATAGGTTGTTGTCAAAACTCTACAACACCTCTTCTCCGTGACCCGACGAACTGCAAAAGAAAAGAACCCACTTCCTTAAGATCATGTAAAACTACATTTGCTTGACACCAAATGTCAAATATCCTTTAACGGGCATTTTTAATAATTCATTTGCAACGTATACCCTATTTTATCAAACTCGCAACTTTTTTTCACAAGAGAGACGTCAAATATGATATTCCACCTAAATCAAATCAAACAGGTACTTAAAATTCATCCAGACCAAATAAAGATTTTGTGCAGACATTGGCAGTCATGTAAAACATCATTCTCAAAACAACCAACAATTATCTCTCTTTTTTCCCTAGTTGAAATAAGGTTTATAAGGTGTGCTCATTGTTTGATGCATCACACAAATTCAGAGCGCAACCTCATCTTTCATTACTTCTTTGTCAATTACTCAGTGGTGACGGATCAAAGATTATAATACAAGTTATGATACAGGAAGAATAAGGCATTAGAATCCATGACTAACGTTTAACGTCTATTCAGCTTTTCTTAATTTGGGATAGCTTCACCACAAACAATGTATTAATTCAGAATAACATCTTTTGCCCATCTGTTAGTATTCTTCCACAAGAACATATCTTTTACAATTTTAAATTCAAACTAAATTGAATGTAATTGCAATGCTAAGTTCCATTCATCTGTCATTAAAAAGTCAAGATGGAATCTGCATGAAACACCATTACGGTTATAATATATCCTGTGGTTAATACACAATCAAATAATGATATCATTTGTGAACAGGTTAAGGAAGTCCTGTGAATGAACGGAATCACCTTTAGGCACTATCAATCTCCTTGAGATAAAGACAGTTATTCAATTGCACTAAAGATGTTCTAAGTAATTCATCAGATTCAACAGCGTCCCACTGGTAAGCATAATGTCTTGGATACCCTTGTCTTATCGATAGTTTGGTAATTTGTACCTATGATGTTTTTGAAAATTTAAAATTTTAGGCTATTGATACCTTTGGAGGACATTAAAATTTTAATTCTTTTCAAATCTTCTATTTAATTTGAAATATGAAACAACTTCTGTTAGCATTGAGAGATATTGTACATTTCTCACTTTAGCAAAATTGGTGTTCTTTGCAATAACGCTCAAGTTTACAATGAAGTTCGCTCGCGACATGAAGACGTTCTTGATATTTTAAAAAGAAAAAAGAAAGTTTATCATTTTACTATTCTTACCTGTTAATTTCTTTGATTCACTTTCTTCCTTGTAGAACAGATCCTTGAATTCTTTTCAAAGACATTTTGATTTGTATTAAATATATTTGTGACTCGTCAAATTTCCAAGTGGTTGATTTTGTCTTCTCACTTCAGAAAGTACTTTTTTTTTGGAGATTCTGTGCTAAGATCTGAAGTTTTGCCGCACTAGTTGTTCCAAGTCCCGAAGTTGGGATTCTGATGAAGGGAGCGCAACAGGCTGTGGAATTTATAGTGCCGTCCACCTGATGGGGGCAAACACACCGCAGGTTCAGAAACAATAACTTCCCATTTTAATGCAGATTCGCGAACGCTTCAAGCGTGTGATGGGCGTGCGTGAAAACCGCTTCTCGGAGTCTCACATGGATGATTCTGCCTGCTATTGGCCGGTCGCTCGCTCAGAAGTACGTCTCGGATGAATGAAGTAAAACCCCTCATACCTTGCGGTGCACTGCAGACTCAAGTGATTATTCGAACTGAACATTTCATATATTTCTTTCAAACTTAACGGAAATAATTCTTTTTGCACGCGGGTTTGGTGCGACGTGGCCGTGAACAGACACACAAAGAATTAGATATATGGAAGCAATAATGATCTAGTTAGATATTTAAGAGAGGGATTCAAGGATCGCTGCGGCACCTTTCCAAGTTTTGACTTAATCTCTTGATCTTGATGTTTCAATTTAGTCCATATTTTACGTAAACTGAAAGAGTTAAGATGAGATGACAGTAAACGTCTGGAAATAGGAAATTTATCGTCAACATTCCTTTTGTTCAAATCTAAAGTAATATATAACTGAGATTAAAGAAGAAAATCAGACCAACAAACTTAAAAAGTGCAGTCGTACTATTTGTTATAAAATAGTAAAAATTGATTTACGTTCGAAAATGGCCCGGAATGTGAATGGAAATAAATAGGGTGAAAAGATTACTTGGAATTTTAGTGAGGAGTTCAGTAGACTAGCTTATTTGTGGTCTCAACAGTAGACTATTTTAAGTTTCAAAATCAAAATAATATATCATGCCATATGACGCTCAACAAGTAGAAATGCGGTTAATTCAAATCATTTTAATGTCTATTTTGATGTCAATACTGGTTTTGAACATTATGCTGTCTTTACTCATCCATGGCACAAGCACACCCAGTTCAGGGTACGGTACGTGTCTTTTCCCTCCAAGTTTTCTCGTCTTGTGTTGTACTCGTGCCGATCCTCATTCTGGTCTCGAGTCACAGATGTTTCGTCTTGGATTGTGACCAAGTGTGCCCAACCGACCGAGACCAATCGCCTTATCATCGCCAGATCAGCAAACTTCTGTAACGGTAATTTTAAGTTGGGATGCGATAAAGGAGACGCTTTTTTCTTGAGTTTTTTTCCGTTTGGGAACAAGAATTCGTGTAAATCGGAGAACTAACCTGCATGTGATTTGCAGACGTAAAGTTGAGTGTTTTCGTTGCAATGAGGTACACATTTAAGCCAAACAAAATACGGCGGACAAATCATTCAATTTCTTGTTACTTTATTGCTGCTCAAAGGTCCACAAAGCACAGACCAACAAGAAAGCCATCGGCTTTGTACACAGCTGTTGTCATATCATTAGGCAGAATCTAAAATAAATTCAAATGTCATCTCAGAGTGTGGTTTCTATTTATGTAGTCCATTCTTGATATTTATATTTCACATACACAAGGCAAACAGCTCCATAGATAGTTAAAGATCTCTTCATAAAATACAATAAATCTTTGGGGAAAAAGAACCTATTTGGTAATTGCGAAGATGCAATTGATATAAAAAGCTGGTCGTGTATGAGAAAACTGCGTGGAATTTGCACAACGTGAACAACACGAAAAATGACATTTGTTTGGGTTTCACTATTGTCGCATTCTGAAAAGAAAGATCTCTTCAGATTTGGACTGATTAGAAATGACATACAAATACATGTAAGACATTATTGGATGCAATTTCCTCGTCTCATTCAATCTTTTCCTCTTTCCGTCTCAATTAGCCCAGCTGTGGACTGTTGTGCTAGAACGGGCGGTCCAATACAACGGGTGCACAAACCCTGACCTTTTCTGTACTAGAAACCTGCACACACACACGCACACACACACACAATTGTAAGAGTTATGTTTTTCATACTGGGAACTGCTGGCTGTTGGTGGGAAAATTTGCAGATGATTCCAAGGCTTTAAGACCTTGACCATTCTGGTACGCATCCTCTGCCTGTGATCTTCCTTTCAAATCAACCTTCCCATTATTCAAGGTTTCCCTCGTTTGTCATTTCTATGAGGCAGGCGCTATTGTAGGACCAGAGGTATTAGAGCCAACTTTTGGTCACAATTGACAAAACAAGGTTAATGCACGAAGGAAAGAAATCGAAATCATGCAATGAATGATGCCATTCAGAAAAAGTTGTGATTAAGAGAATCTAGAAGTAATATACAATTTTGGTTCAAGAGGTTGGTAATTATAATATATTCTACAAAGTATCTTCTTCGTTTTCTACCTCTGACATTTGCATGTGACTTTTGCATAGAGTCAAAATTGTTCGAAAAGGGAAGCTTTCATCATTCACTTCTTAAGTTAAATGTGGAGCATCAATGTCATAAAAAAATTCTCAAAAGTTTCATATCTGCATGTTCTGTAATTCTTTTGGATCCACCCATATTGAGTCTCAAGAAAAATAAATTACAATCTACTTTTAAATTACTCTTATCTGAGATTACATTCTTGCTGGTACAATACAAATTTTGAACCAATGCATATAACGTGAAAGAACATTTTTTCTTGACTATGGAGTGATAACATTTTTACAAATTAAAAAAAGAACCAATATTTTTCCTCAAATGCAAAACTGGATACCAGTGTGAAATTGTTTGTTATTAAAGGGGGCATGCTTAGGTTTTCTATACTTTAGTCTTCGTCGACACATGCCCTTACCCAATAGGATAAAACATACCAATTAACAAGTGGGGCCTTCGAACAGGTGACAATGATGTAAATTACTCTAATCATCAGTTTTATAAAACACATGTGACAAAACAAACGAAACAGGAAATACTAAACCATAAAACAACTCGAGTCATCAAGCTCTATCTAAATGTGTCAATTCTGAGAAATGAAAAAAAAATCCGTGTTGAAACAATAGTAAGTTAATATGCCTGTTATAATGACAAGTGTACAGGTTAAGATGTGTCCCTTGATACGTTTATTGAGGCATAGATTATCGAGAATGAGATGATTGCGCATCCAGGTAATATGGTAAGCACGATGAAGGTGGCTGTTAACTCAGCTTGACTTGTACCGTTTAGCATAATAAACACTATTGTTCGTAAGGCCCAGTGAATTGGATTACGAAGCAAAGTTTGCCCATATGCAGGCAGTACCCCTATGGTATGGTGTATGTGACACTGCTAAGTGCATATGACTTTGACAACTTTGTCAAGATGTTAACCGTTTTGTAAGAGTTGACCGAGGGGATGCGCCCTGACAAGGGGCTCTTGATAATACCTTACGGGAACCTTCCATTCAAAGACCCCCGTTGAGAGGTACAATGCGCTGCGCCGTGAAATCTAATCATTCTCCACACGAAGCCGTCATTTCCATTCAAACTGAAAACTGAGAGTGACCAAAATGTTGAATTGAGTCGTTATTCTCAATTTCTTGAATACTACCATCTTGGTGCGAAGTTGTCGAACATGGCGTGCAAGTTGCTCTCACCAGAAGGATATGTCAGTGATGAAGAGCATTTTCACTGCAATTCGTATGGGGTATTTTGTAGTTAAGTACTTGTTAAATCTCATGATTTACAATTGCCTACATAGATATTGAGGTAATTTATTATGTCTAAAACTGTGAGTCCAGAAAAATCAAGTCAGATGCTATCTGCCCTTGATGTGTCACTTACTAATTCAGTTAGAAGTTCCTCGGGTGGTTCATGGGAACGACGTAAAATATTCTTTTCGGTGTTCATTGTTGTATTTATGCATTTTACTATTCATGGAAGCGTGACACTAATGATGCCAAACTCCCGTTTTAAGTCAAAGTTCAAGCAGCCACACCGCGCTTCATTTTCAAATTATTTTGCTGAGACATGTATACCTCTTCAGCATATCCCGAGGAAAAATAGTTGAGATGAAGTATGTTGTTCATATGTTTTCCGTTAGCTACTTGTAAGATGACAGGCCCTTAAGGTTTATGTACATCTTGGGAGCGTTGAAAAGCCTATGGTGAACATGAAATTTACCTATGAGAAAGTTTTACGAATGTCCTAAGGGTTTGAACTGCGACAACAAACTCTAAATTAAATTTTATTAGGCTTACAATTATATATTATACCTTTTAGAGAAGGACGTATCATTTTAAATCATGAGAAATTTCGACACAAATATATGCATTTACCAATATTTCAAGTTCGCTTTTGATTTTTTATTATTAAAGATGGTGTGAAAAAGAGTGCAAAAAGTTACTAAAGTTCTTGGAAAAGGGGTAACTAAGATGTAGAGATTATAGCCTCATCATTGTTCAATTCACTGTTGACCGCCATCGTTTAGCGATGATCCTTTATTCTAAAAGTATCATAAATCAGACTCTCCGAAACATTCCCAAACTTTCGTTGATCTTTCTGTACATTATGGAGGTTATCTCGATACAAATATTACCATGCAAAGAGGGTTTAAAAGCCGAATCTATAGGAAATAATAATAGCTGGCAACAGAAGGCCTTTGAGCGTTCTTCACTGAACGCCTTCAGAGAAGGTCCATGCCAAAGTTTAAGTACTTTTAAGATGTATCACTATTTATAGGTAACTGTTCCTGGAAATTAGCCAAGGAAGTCTCTACAGTATTCTAAAGATTTAAATTTGAATTTTGAAACTTGAAATTTTATGGGAATGAAGCATAAGTGGGGGAATATGAATTTTTGTGCTTGGCAAATGCTAGTTAAGGGAAAAATATGGTAAAAGTGGAAACACTCAACAGTTTATAAATTTACTTGTGAAAAACCGATGTGTACAAGATAAATAACTGTCTCATTAATGTATTTTTCATTTGCTTTCTTTGTTATTTAATAGCGGCCACCTTAACAGTTACATTGGTATCATGGCTGATGTAGTCTCAGATCATGGTTGGTTTATTGCATGTGCTGTTTTAACCCAGGCTCCATTGCGCAAGGTTCGGTAACGCACAGAAACTTTTAAGATTTTTAATTGGTTTGGGTAAAAGTGAACAATATGTTGGACACCTCTGATGTCCCGAAAACTGGAGCAATAGTATTGTTTCACAATGCTTTGAAGTGTCCAATATAAAGTTTACAAGTGTCCACTTGTTAACGTGATCAAATGTAGCTCTCAATAGCTTGAGCAATAAGAGATTCTTTTTGAAACATATTGGAACATAATTTACCATTCAATGAAATAATCAGAATTCAACCAACCATTATGAAGAAATACAGTACTAAACTTGAAAAATAACATGGATTCTGGTTTCAAAGGAGTTAAAGAAATAAATGACTGAGATACGACCATGCATCAATTAATTAGATAAATCGGTTGCTCCCTTTGTTAGAAAAGATGCTCATTCACAAAGTGGTCCCTTAAATAGGTACTTGGCTTGCAAGTGACATCGTTTTTGAAACAAGTACTAAGCAATAAGCCATTAAATGGTTTTTCCTTCTTTTGATCTTTACTCGAACACAAATTTCTTTTCTGAATTTTTATTCTCCTGGATATATATATATAATAACTGAAGCAAATGTAATGGAACAAGGACTTGTTTTAAACTCCGAATTAAATTATGTTTCAGTAAAATTGGTATTCATTGGTATCACTCACCCAAATAAAGTGAAACCTTGATAGATATGGAAAAAATGCTCATTTTGAGCATGGAATCATTTCCAAAGATATTTCCAATTGATACATGCATGTGACACTTTAATGGCTATCATTTTTGCATAAATTTAATCCATATAAGAACATAAAATTATGATAGATCTAGATTCTTATCGTCTTATTTACCATAGAGTTCCTATTAAATGGACATTAAACTGACAGCATGCACAGACACTATGTTGTCTATCTTTTATATCAATTTAATTATTCCTCATCCATGAATGGTAGCAATCACTGAACACTATTATTATATGGTCTCTCCAAACAAGTTCTTCTCTTTAACGTGGAATGTCAAGATTGAAGATTGTGTATCTAACTCATCACTGTTAAAAGTTTCACTCGAAGAAAGCTGATGCAAACATCTACACACGTATTATTCGGTTCTAAATTTGCTAACTTGAAACAAAGGACACTCGAGGTTTTCACGATAAGGACACCTGACAGATTTGTCAGATATGACAGATATAAAATGCAATTTTTTAGATCACTGACCCTTGCTAGAATCTTTTTAATTCATTAAATATTTAAAACCCACAACAGCACAGACTAGAAATCAACTTCTCGAAAGAAGACTTGCAAATGTAGAAGTGACATTAATGTTTCAGGTCATGGAAGTCTTTCAGAAAATGATAATTATCAATAATTAATAAGATGATTCCATTTGTTAATGTTTTTAAATGATGAAGAATAATATTTAATATTTCTGTGTTAACTGTCTTATTTAAAACCTTCCCGAGGTTGTGATCAATGCTATTACTTGTTCATCCCCCGGTTGTAGACTCACTGAAAATTAAGTTCATATTGATTGCATTTTCTTCGTCTAAATAAAGAAAATAAAAAAACTGTAGTATTACTGGAGGTTAGTAGAGAACTATTTTCCGTGCAACAATGTCACCAAAACCTTGTGGGAACACGACTTGCAAATAAAGCTAACAGATGAAGTCTGGTATGAACTCTTCCCAAATTTTCAGAAAAATATAAAGCCGGCTAAGTTACAATATTTCCAATATAGATTATTAACAAGATCATTGACAACTAATGTCAGGAGAAACAAATGGGATCATACAACTACCCCTCTCTGTACATTTTGTAATACTTTACCTGAAACGGTAATGCACCTATTAATTGAATGTAGTAAAGTTTCAACAATATGGAAAGCCCTCGAAAAAGCCTGCAAATATTATTTTGAGATGCAAATTTCTCTCTCCCCAGAGTTAATAATTTTAAATAATTATCAAGGAAAAAGGAAAGATTTGATAAATCTTCTCATTGCAATCTTGAAACAATATATCTATTCCACCAAATGTCATCAAACAGAACTTTCGTTTATTAATTATATGACAAAGGTAGCCGAATGGCACTCCATGGAAAAATATGGGATTTTAACTGGTCTTGTACAAATGTCTTATGAGAAATTTTGCAGAAGATGGCAGGGATTATGCTAAAGTGAATAATATGGTGTAGATGAACTATTGATTGTATAGTGGGGATACTTGGTTGGTTGAATTTTGTTGTATTTGATGTCGCGATAATGATAACACTACAGTTCTATTGTTGAAAAATCGATTTCTCATTTAAATTAACTCCTGTATACTATATTCATGTTCAAATTAACTCCTGTATACTATTCATGTTCAATAAATAATTATTAAAACAAAAAAAAAACTGTAGTATTCTGCTCCAGAAAGTATTCCAGCACGAGATTCATGTAGTAATGTCATGTAGGGGGTCTTATAAATGAAGGCTTAAAATTAAAACGTTTAGAAAATGGCAAAACTATAATCAAATGCTTTGTTACAAAACATTGCAAAGTAAAGGGTTTAATTGAGGAGGTGACATGAAAGTGAAACCTGCTGAGCATCTCTAAATAAGATGCAACCTCAAAGTTTCTGTGATTAATAGTCACAAGGGTTAAACATCATGCGAAGAAACCTTGGAAAGCCGTTTTCCCTGTCGTTTAGTCTTCTATGGATATAAATTTGATTTTCAAAAAATTTATTATTGTGAAGCAATGTGTTTTACACTTAGAATTACACACGGTATAAATATTGTGTGTAGCTTTACCGTCAAACGAAAAGTCAAATTACACCTTAGATAACCTGAAGAAAATAAAGTTTTTTTCTCAAAGATTTCTGTCAGACAAAGATCTCTCCAAAACATGTAGTGAAATAAATAGCACAAGGGAGCCAGAATGTTTGTTTTCTAAATTAACCATCATACTTTGGAGCTTTAAGTATGGCCAAGTTTGAGAATAATGTGGAGAGATTTTTGAAGCCTGATGAGCCTCTGGCACGCGATAAGCGGAAAGTTGTGCAACAGCTTTCAAACCAACAGGTGCAAAAATCCCTCTGATAAATCTAATTCTGTTTCAACGTCTCTGTAGATTGACAACTATTTTTTGGATAATTTCAAAATCTTTATCATATCTTTGAAAAGATTTCTTTCTTTTGCATTTCCAAAGAAATCCAGAGGGGATGAAAAACATCTCCTTTGCACTTAAAAAAAACCTTTAAACTATGCAAACCAGAGGAGTTGCTGTTAACACTCTTTTCTCTCATTGGTTCCTATTTTATGGTTATGTTACAAGAAATTTTGAAACTTCGCAGGTTTGAAAATACATAAATGTTCTACAAATACATGGACTGCATCAAACAAACTACTTCCACGTTGCCACACCTTTTAAAGCCAGAATTAAGTAATTTTCTAGAGTACATTTACTGACCATGATTTTTTGTGGAATTCTTTAGGGAGAGCACTATCAGGGGATGAAACGAGATTGTAGGCATAATTCATCCATGTTGCTCTCCCATTAGCTTATAATGGGCCAGTTATATGTTATACAACAAACACCCTCAGCTTACATTAACTTCTACAACATCTAAACTGTTTTTATATTTGGTTAAAAGGCTTAACTTTGTGACTAAGCAAGCATAAGGATCTCACTTCATTGAAACTATGAATTTAGATGTATCAAACATACTACAAAATGTATGTCCTACCATGAATACCGTCCAATTATATTAAATTATTCAACAAGATGATAGAAGACTTTTTATGGGATGGTAGGCGAGAAAAAATTCCACTTAAGAAAATGCAATTGCCAAAGGAAATGGGTGGTGCCAGGCTGGTTGACTTAGAGCTAAAAGATAAATCGCTTAAAATAAGCTGGCTTAAAATATTGAAAATAAAATATGACCTGGCAACACTGGCATACAGGAACCTTGTTCCTGAATTGCAAGATCTTATATGGAAATGTAATTTAGAAAGAAAAGATGTCAAATATGTATGCAAAGACGATATGAATTTTTGGAAACATGTCCTGGAAGACTGGTGTGAGATAAATTTTGATAGTGAGAATTTGCAATGGCAAATCCTATGGTTTAACAGTCACATATGCATAGCAAATAAGCCAGTGTGGTTCAAAAATTATTTTAAGAAAGGTTTGATATATATATGTAGACCACTTACTAAAATCAGATGGTTTTTTGGCATTCGAGACCTGTTCTGGGTTGTATGGAATGAATTTTATGCACTATAACTCTTTGAAAACAGCCATTTGGCAATGTAAAGAAAAATGCCAGGGAATCAAAATCGAGATTTACAATGTCAATACAATAATGGCCAATGAAAGACCATCAAGTATATACAAGAAAACGATTCAAATGAAACTGGTAGATGAAATGCATAATACCTTTGTTAGATGGCAATTCCGTCTTAATTTAGGCATAGAATATACACAATTCCTAGCACTATTTAAACAAATATATTTGATCACAAACTATACAAAAATGCGCAGCTTCCAATTTAGATTGCTGCATTTTGGCTTGGTTCTTAATACACAATTAAAAAAATGGAACATCTTAGAATCTGAAATGTGCTCATTTTGTGAATTGTACCCTGAGACCTTGGAACATCTCTTCTGCCATTGCGAAAAAATTGCACCATTGCTAAGGAGTCTACCTGACATCCTTAAATCGTACAATGCAAACCATGTTATGCCTATCTTGTCACCAACTACTATATTAATGAACAATTGTACTACAGATCCTCATCATTTGGCAAACTTTATAGTATTAAACATGAAGATGTATATTTACCAGTGCCGATGCCTTAAGCAAAATATCTTGACACTTCAATTTAAACAGAATATTGAAGAATTCCAAAAGTGTGAAATGTACAATGCGAAACAGAAAAAGAATCTGAAATAGTTCTATAAAAAATGGTACGATATAGACAGTGATAACATCAACCCGCTAGTAGATGTTTTATCAACTGAGGAGCTCGCACAGCAACATTTGTTAGATATAATATCCGCAGACAATTGTTGAAACCATTTAAAAGCACTGATAATGTAATAGCACTGCACCACATTGCCAATAAACGAGTGAAAGTTACTCAAAAGACAAAAAAAAACATACTACGTGTAGAATATAAAATGCATGCAGAATAAACAATGCATGCAGAATTGTTCCAATGTCTGCAGAAGAATATCAAGAATATAAAAGCTCAGCATGAAATTCTGCTTTTCTGCATATGACTTTAGATCATTCTGAGCACATTGTTTATATTCTGCACATTTAACATCTCTGGACATATGCATATGACCATGAGAACAATGTGTGCGATTCTGGAGGATTAATAAAATAAATGTGGAGAACAAATGCATGACAGATTATAAAACAATGAATAAATAACGGTTTATCCAACAAACACCTGGCCTTATTATAGACTGACTGTGTTCTGGAAAATACTCATTCCCGTTGAAAGGGGATGGCAATATGGAAGTAGTTTGATTGGAATGCGACCTGTGAAATATGTGGACTAATGTTATCATAAAGGCAGTCAAAGTTTCACCCTCGTGTCCACATTGAAAGTTCTTTGAATGAAACGTCTTTTCTTTTCCTTGGAAATGTTCTCACCTCGAAATGACGAGTTGAAGACAGTGATGAAGTCCATTTGAAATATCACGTAATGCTGATTCCCTTTTGGTAAGAAAGTAGCCTTGTAGCCCTTGATGACTTATGTTATCTAAATATTGTTTACAATGAAACGGTTACCTCATACTTTATCACATGGTTTCTCGACATTTTGTAATTGTCTCATTCTAGGTTTCTTCATGCAGTTTCAGGTCGATTAATTTGATGGCTTGACTTGTATGTCGACGTTAAAATATTATACAAGAAGTTCAAAAAGAAGGAAACAAACTGCCTGTGGACAGATCTGCATATATATAATTTATTGCCTACCGCGTACGAAGTACGACGGGCGGTTATGTTTTCACAGGTGTGTGTCTGTTCAAGGGGGAAGGGGGTACCCCAGTCTCTGGTCCCAGGTCCTTTCCCAGGGATGGGGGTGGGATAGGGGTTGGAGTCTCTGGTCTCAGATCCTTTCCTGGGGGAGGGGAAGGGGGTACCCAGAGGATATCCCCTCCCCCACCAGACAAGGTCTGGATGGTTGTACGGCGCGGACGGTGTGTCTGTTACGTTCACGCAGGAAGACTTTCTTGTTAGATAATAATTAGATAATTAATCTAAAACCAGTGAGGCCTAAAACCAAGTTTTAGATGATGACGTTTACGTATTATCCAAGTTGGCGTGAGAAATGTACTTTTTTTTGCAATTTGATGCGCAAGATGAACTTTTTGAAGACGTCACTGATAAATTTTATTCTTGCATGACCCGTTCAATTTGGAGAGGTTTAAGATAATAACCGTACAAAGATGTACGATTAAAACGTCATGAATTTACAGTGCCAGTTGAGAGAAAAGACGGCTTTTTGAAGATGGCGCTAATGGCATATTGAAACGAATAAAAAGTCTCTGAAGAGGAGTATCCCAGGGAAAGGACTCAGTTTGGTATGTAAACAAGTTAATTGTGAAAGGATGTTTTAATTAAAGGGCTTGCTGTTTTTCGTCTGAGGTTCTGCCAATTTCTGTGAAGCAGGGTAATGGTTACTTTTTAGTTTTGTTGTCAGTATTCCTTCATTGTACCTGCCAATATGTGCAAACACCATATTTAATTTAAATGAACACCCTCCTATTTTACAACTCGTTTATCTGGTAAATCTGTCAGCACAATACATTTAAAAGAAATGTAAATTCAAAGTTTCTTGCAGGTTGCTGTGGGATCAAATCTTTTTAATCAATCGTAAGCCGGTAAGGAACAGCAGGCGCTGGTAAACTAATGAATTGTGACAATTGTATTATTTATCAATTATTCTTCTCCGTCAACATGAAATGAACCGTACCGCTTTGATGTAAGTGCAGAACAGAAAGTAGCTTTACGGAGAAAGCCATTTGCAGCACATGGGACCAGGGGACAAAAATATTGGCTATTATGTTCGCTGTACACCAATAATAAGATAATCGGCATCACGGACTTAATTATGTCGTTTTTCAAGTGTATTTTGATGGGATTAATACAAGAGCATTGTTCAGGTATTAATTAATAGTATATTGAAAAACAAAGTTCAATATCTAAATCCGTTTACCTACACAATGAATTGATGGAATAGCATACTTCACGGAGCGAAGCACGGAAAAGGGAGGGACAAATGCCACAGATCCCTCATACTCATCTGATGTAAGACCTTACTCGAGAGACATCAGTATCCTAACAGAAAAAATGTAGTAAGCTCTACATTGTAAAAGCAGCAAAATTATTTCCAACTCAGCATTTTGAAATCAGGTGATTTCAGTGTAGAATATGGTTCCCACTTTTCACAGTCTTGACCAATGCCCATAATCTCTGTTAAAAAATTTCGTGATAGTTGGTTGAACTTTCATAAAATCAAATCGTAGGACAAAAAAAGAGGAGATGATGTGGAAATGATAACATTGCTTTCACATGAACATTTAGTAATAAGTACCAAAACAACACCATAACATAACTGTCCGTTACTAGAAGAATGTTAATTGTCACTTTCTTGGCACTGGTTTCCCATAATTTGACACACGATACTATCTAGGATTCCGTCCCCAGGGAACGAAGGCACCAACCAAACATTAACGTTAAATTCTTCCCAAACTAATCACAGCATGAAAGAGATTGCATTAATTGTGTACTTACAATATGGGAATGCGCTATCTGATGCATAAGATATAATTATCTTAAATGTTATATTTGACTGATTTTGTCAGTTCAAATGTCACACAAGTTGGAACAGTCGTCGACCACTGCGATTTCGCGTTGAGTGTTCAGTGGGGGAATCGCATTCTTAAAACAGGTTTTTACTTTTGTAAAGTAATATGGTATCACAGCATGAATTTTGATTTCAGAATTCAAGCAATGCTCCACAAAAAAACAGTATGAAATTGACTTTGTTGGAGTTCTTTTCAAAAGAAATGAAAACTTTTTTTTAAAAATTTTAGCAAAGAAACGAAAACGTTCATTTGATGCGTCTGCATTTGTTACAGTACACTGGATTTGACATGTATACAACTCCAAATGTGTTTTACGGAGAAAATAAATTGTCTACATAATTTACTCTCTAGATCTACTTTCTTGGATTCTTTAGATTTTCTGAAACGTACCAGAACGTAAGAATTAGTGTTATGTTCTTAAGAAAACAAAATCACATGCAAAATAATCATTTTCCCAGGTTATTGTAGATGGACTCTGGTCTAATGACCAAAGAAATTTATCTCTTTTGGATATCTGTCAAAGTCCAGTTTCTGACCTTTTGTGAAGTGTGCAAACATTATGCAGGTGATGCAAGTCTCAAATGAGGCGTAGAGCACGTACATGAGAAGCTCGGATAAGGTGACTGACTATGCCCACGGCATGTTTCAAGTTCGTCACGTTTTTCGGAAAGTCTTGACCAGAAGATTATGATTTTCAGGATTAAAATGGGAACAATAGTGTATCATAAATTGAAACTGATTGTGGGTATCAATATTTTTACTGGCAATTATCAGAAAAAGTGCCTACCTAAAAAGTGGCGAATAAGCATTATTGTGGTGGGTTTCCAACCAAATTCTAGTGACGAAATTAGTACAATTTCTGCATCTGTATCTTTGTTGTCCTTCTGATCAAAAAACTAAATTTTGCACAATGCCTTTATTTGTTCAATGATTTTAAACTTATTTCTCTTTATTTGAGACAATGAAATTTGTGAAATAACTTTTCATTACTATGTATAGATGCATTAAGATTTCTGATTAAGCTCCAATATTTTGCAAAAGGAACTGGAACAAACCAACCAGAAACTTCAGTGACCTCCTTAAACCCCCTTGTTAATATGAGACCTGTAAATACTTTGAATTACTCAACCAAATTTTAAGAATGTTAAAAATTTATAAATGAGAAAAATGAGCTTTTAATAACTTTTGAATGAACACAATGTCATTTCACTGGCACCAAGCACACAATATAAGTTTAAAAGATTATTACCTCTCAAAGTTTTGGGTGTGAGAACCAGTTCACTAAAAGTTCATTCTTCATAATCTTTTGAAGATTTCTATACGCTTCTCGAATTTCATATATATTAACAGAGTAAAGGGCTCAAAACCAAAATTACTTCAAAGTTATTTAAAGAATATGGGTTCTTAGGTTGCAGAAGTTATTTCAAGCAAAATTAGTTCAAGCTGAACATAACAGTAAAAATATATTTGTGTTCATTTTTACTGTCTAAATTCCCATCTAGAGAGCAGAGCCAACTTTGCAGTAAACAGAAACGGAAAGTCCCGTTTAAATTAATTATCTCTGAGTGACTAAAGAATAATAATTTTTTTGGAGTGTGATTTAGTATCAAGTTCTTTTAATACACGTCTTTGACCTGTAACTTCTCACCATCTAAACATCAAAATCATGTACATTTCTGAAATGAAACAAAGAAATTATTTATTGTCTATTCTACATTTGTACAATATGAACATTTAAACTATTCATAAATTGTAGGCACTTTTTACAGTGGTTTTAACTATACGTTTCAACAAATTAAAAACAAATCCATTGATCATCAAGTTGGATGAGTTAATCTTACCTTTGTACCTTATTTGCCCCATTCCTTGGAGTTTTTCTTTTTGAATCGCAAAACAAGTGATTTGTGTGTGAAAGACGTCTCTTTTGGACTTTAGACGTGTTGTAATGCTGTAACTGCTGTATCTGCCGTTTCCCATAATTTACATTTGATGACAGCCTTTGTCCTTAGCGGACAAATAAACTGAACGTTACATACCAAACTCATACGAATTCAAACGACAACAATAGAAGCACGAAGTTACTCTACAATTCGGTACCACCAAAACGTTTAGGGGCTATTTATGTGGGAACGCAAGCAATCTTTCTTCCTTATGTTCAATAGCAAAGCGTCAATTAAACTGTCCTCTATCTCTACAAAGTAGTGGTAACACATGCTGATGTGACTAATACATAAAATGAAGATTCTATGTAAGTTACATTTTGAAAAAAAAATTCTTTGAACTGTTGTTTTCAGGAGTTTTTATTGGGTGGAATTGGCACACGTGTGTAAAGTGTGCTAACCGCGTGGCCACCAAATAAAGTTTTCGCTTAGAGACAAAGGCACAACTTTCTCCCGTGACTTTATTAATAAACCTAACGGGGCTTGAAGACTGTGAAGCAGTGATCATTATTAGAAGCCTCCTTGAAGGATTGTTTTCAATAAAACTTGGGGATGATGCCACGCGAATTGTGTAAAATCGTGCCACGCACCGATCGGATTATTGAATTCTTGTTTTGCATCATCATCTTTTGACAAGAGTTCTCTCCCCCGAATATTACTTGAGGATAAATTGGCTGGAGAATCATCTCTATTGTATTGAGGTGTGGCACCAGACGTTCGGTGCTGATTGAAAACTCGGTTATTGACAACTTAGTGCTGATTCTATAATGAATCTGATTCACATAATTACGATCCCATTTTCCGCCTTTGAAATAAAAAGTTCATTTCTAACACGTGCCACCATTTACGTCGATAACTCACACAATTTTCGTATAAAAGCCGTCGCCGCAAAATTACTTTCACCAAAAGCTTTGGTAAAAGTTGAGTTGTTCGCTGTAAATGAGCAGGGAATAAGACCTAAGTGGTTGGATAGGTCTCATAGGGAGCAGATTTTTCAATAATTCTGTCGGGAGTTTTTGCTGATTTATGATTCTAAGTGGACGAGGGCAATTTGTTAAGCGGGCGTCGACAGTCACAGTCTGTAACGCTATTCTCCCGCACCAAGCGAGCAGTTTCCTTTCCACGCGATTTCACATGTAGACATAGTTAGACATCCCCTTTCGAGGGTTTCTCTCCAGTTCTACAAAACATCATTATCTGCAAATCATTGCATTATACAACTGAAAGGACTGATTTTATGATTTATTTGCTCTGGGAGGTTTCGGTCTTATTAATGTGAACAGAATGAGTTCCGAGCTGCAGCACAGAACTGGTGGCCACTCCGAGGGTAATGGACTTGTAAACACTTCTTTTATGAGCGAGCGCACAGCACAGGAAAACGCAAACGAGTTTCAACCTTTTCAAAGTGGAGAGCATCCGGCCAGCAGAAGGGATTACCCACTTAGTACCTCCACTGGGTATGCAACTAACGGGTACGATTATTGCGGTACCAACACCAGCGCCGGTTCAGAAGCCACGATGACTGTATCATCGCATTACAGTGAAGACGACTACCATCGCACAGCAGAGACTGGAGGAGTAGTGTTCCACGGAGGGATTGCCGGGCACCACTCAGGGGAACACGGAGTGATGCCTCCCCCCGCTCCCCCGCACCACCAAGGCATGCACCATCACCACAGCCCAGAAGGCATTGAGAACATTGCGCCATCAGGTCACTTCCACCCAGGAGGAATGGAACACATGCCTCAAGAGCCTCGGGGAATCCACTGGCTTCCCGGTCCTGAGCACCATCCCGTCGAAGGATTGCCGCCACAAGCGTTCCACTTTCAGCAACACTTCCACGAACACTTTCCTTTCCAAGGTCCTTTTCCTGGTGGTTTTCCTCATCAAATTATCATCGGACCGAATGGAAAACCAAAGCGGCGTAGGGTGGCGACTTTGGCTCAGCGTCGCGCAGCTAATATTCGTGAAAGACGTCGAATGTTCAACCTGAACGAGGCTTTCGATTCCCTGCGCAAGAAAGTTCCGACGTTCGCCTACGAAAAGCGACTTTCACGTATTGAAACGTTACGTCTTGCAATAACATACATTTCCTTCATGTCCGACATCGTTGAGGGAAAAGATCCCAAGGAGATAAAACTTGCCTCCGTGACCAAGTGCACCCCGTGGGGTGCAGGACTAAAGCGGTCTGACTCTGCGGGCGAGGATGAAGAACATGAATGTACAGGAAGTAGTAAGCAATCAGACACGGAATCACACCATGAGAGTGAGGACGTCCAGGAAATTGAAATCGGAAATGACAACCAGCTGTAGAAAAAGTAAAAAAAATGGTTAAAACAACACTCTTATTTTCATACGCGTAACTTGGCAAACTTGGTGTTGTGTAACAATTTTGCTCAAAGACATTTTTGTTGATTTCAGATACATTTTCTTATTTTTGTTAATATTTTTAGTTTGACATTTTCCTTATCTTTATTGTTGTATTCTAGTCGGCATACTTTATCAAGGTTATCGTTACTGAGATGAAAGATATTCAGATAGACATTATTGAAAGTCAAGCCCTACAACAATCACACAGAACTCTAGTCATGTAAATACGAGAACAACACAGCCCATTTATGGGTCACAAAAACCCCGTGTGCAAATTGCTGTGTATAAAGTTTGGAGAGGTTTAGAAAAAGGGTCATGTAGTCAAAGAGAGTAGAATTATTTAGCTGAAACCTGTGGGAAAATTCCAGAATATTAAGGAAGGAGGACGGTGGAAGGTTAGATTTAGGAGTACTGTGTGACATGGTTCTACGTACGTCTGCACGTCTGTGATGATTCAGTTTGGAACTGGTTAAACTAAACCACAAGATATCTAGTCAAATTTTACAAATAAGGATACAGTTTACACAACTTGGATTTTGCCGTCTCCTGGGAAAAAGTAAGTCGGGGTCTTCAACTTCATTTCAGCTCCTATGAAAACAGAAAAAGTGTCTTTTTCCCAAATCCTTTATCTATAAACTTTACAGATGCTATTGGAATAAAAAATATACTTTTAGAAGATAATCAACGTTAAAAGTGGAAATTTATTTCTTGGTTTTACAAAAAGTCAAGTACATTGTAATATCTTTCATGTTCTGACTTAAAATGTTGCAATATTGTATTATTTTGGTAAAAGGTTGCTTCAATGTATTCTGAATATTTTGTACACTGTTTTCAATGCAAAAAATACAAATTTTAAAAAGAAGTTTTGTTATTGATGATGCTTCAAACTGGCGACACGAAATCATTAATATTACCTCCACCAAGGTTACAAAGCAAGTCCAGACGTGATGTGTCGTTTTCAACACAGACTTTCGTCTTTAAATAACATTGAAGTCTGTGAGGAACCAGTGCCACTGGAAAGGAAAGTCTCCAGTCCCACTGTGCAATTATATTCGAGGCCAGTGAGTAGAATTGAATTATTTCTGTCGGTTTGTACTGGATATCTGTAGTCACAGACGTCGAGAGGAACGTCCACGTTTATTCAGCCAAATTCCAAAATTCAAAAGTTTTGGTGCACGCAAAATCTTGCTTCTCAATGAAGAAACATTTTTCTTTACACGTATCCAGTGTTGCAGTAAAATGTTATTCATATCATTAGCCGAACCGATTATGCAAAATATAAAACTAATATGAGATTACTCAAAACTACTTTTGCTGAAAAATCCGCCCAGTAAAAGTACACAATGAAAACGGACTGGCGACTGACGATTACGTTCCACTGTTTTCTAGTGTGCCTGCAGAAAGCACTTCCTGTTGATAAAACCTGGTCAAATCGGCTATTTTATTTTAAATTGTCAAAAATGATGTTGGATATATTTTTTTGCTTTTTGAACAAATGCTATTCTTTTATTCAGTGCGTGAGTTGATAAAGAATCTTCAATAAAGTTTATGTTGGCTATTGGCTTGTAGAGTCACCTTGCTGGTAACTTTGAGGGATTCGTAGCATCCTGTCGGGGGGGGGCTCTTAACACCCTACTTTAAGTAGGCCTACTTTGAGCTGCATTTATTGGTTGCAATTTGTTTACACAGAATGAATGGTGTGACATCATTTTTGACATCGTTTAGCAACGTCATGAGACACCATTTGAACTGTGTTCATGACGTCATTTTAATGATCTTGATCATTTTGGGCAAACATAAATGTTCACCCAACCCACTCCCCTCTCCCTCCCCTAGACCTGACATAGTCATGGGTTTGGGATGGGGTGGGTCACCTGGTCAGGGTACCCCTTCCCTTCCCTGGACCAGACCAAGCTGAGGAGGTGGTAAGATCACCTAGTCAGGGTACCCCTCCCCTCTTCCCAGACCAGAGTAGACCTAATCAGGTTACCCCCTTGCCCCTAGACAGGACCAGGACAGGATGTACATTCCCCATGGGCAAAACTAGGGCATGATGTACCCCCCCCCCCGCCCGCCCGGTAAATGTTGTAGAATGTTCTATTAACGTTAGGTGGCTTGATCAGTGAACTGAATAAGTTTTTCTGTGGATGACTCTCATCTTCTTTGCACAAGAATAAGCTCTACATTACCACAGTACCACCGAATCGGAAAGTTGACAAAGATCACTTTGACTTCTTTTTTTCAACTAGTGGTGACTTGTTATGAGTTTCTTCCCAGGACATTTTTGCTATATGAACAGAAAATCGATCGTTTCGGGTACTTGTGAGTAGGGAGATTGTCCAGTTGATCTGATTTGACCAGGTATTTAACACATGGTAATAATTCATCACCAATGTAATGTGGGTAGGTCAAATACGAAAACATAAATTGTCCTCACATGCAGCGTGAATTTGGTTGGCTAAGTAAGCAAAATCTCCGACATTGCCTCCAAATGCTCTTTGTCGGGCGTAGACATTGCATAATCTTCACATATATATCAATGTCATATTTTATGAGATGATAATCTAGTTCGCAGACGTTTGTCACTACTGAAAGAAACATTAGAATTTACAGCGTTCTTATTTTCAGTGGAAACGAATACAACTTAATTTGCATTAAGTTATTGCTTTCGGATGTAGATCAAAATGTTACATGATGTATTCGACAAAATGTTTTCCGCTTCCAAACTAACTTTTTGCAGAAGAAACAATATGGCAATGCAACATTCCAATTAGTTGAACTCAAAAAGACTACTTTTTTGAAGATTTTTTTCTCACAAAGAAAAAGTAGAATAAAACGCTCTCATGAAGTCCTCACAAACAAATTCAACTACCTCAACTATACCTATGTGCACATGAAAGTTGATCAGATCTATTATCTCCTTACAAAAGTAAACAGCAGCTTAAATAAAAAGTTGGTGTGTTGTATTACATGCAGCAATACTTATGCAAGAAGTAAGTAAAATATTGCAGAAAGAACTGGCTCTCGATACATATCTTCAGAAAATATTAAGATAAGATTTATTTGTAATTTAATGGCCGACATGTTTATCATATGCTGTCTGTGTCTGTGCTTTGTGAGAAACAGATGTACTGTGAAAATATTGTCACATGCAAATTTCTTTCCTTTGTACAATTGGAGGGTTTGTAACTCAGGATTTCGGCATCAGAACTAACAATCCTAGACTTGAGCATTGCAACTGGTAGTTTGTATGGTGATAGCATACAGGGGGTTTATTTTGCTGTTCAGGCAATATTTTACGTTTTTAAGTTACAGCACGAGGCAAGAGGGACCTCAACTTGAGTGGTGCTAGAACACTGGACAAGGACAAACTATGGTCAAGCAATCTTTTATAACATGCATTTATCAGCTCTTCACAGAAGGCTTGAAAAGAGAGAAGACATTTGACAATTAAAGGAATACATTTTACCTTTAGAATTCCCCTGCCCCAATTTCTGATTTGTACACGAAATACTCTTTTACACAGCACAGTATGCTGCTTACAAGGTGGAATTCAATATGTCCTAGTACTGAATCAGAAGGAATAGATCAATGAAGAATTTACCAAATCTCTTCTGAAAGCTCCTTTTGATGAGCAAATGTATGTAACAGGTTGCGAATATATCATTGCGAATTCTGAGGAGAGGAGCGAAACCGCGACAGTATTTGGCTTCCGTTGGGCCAAAGAGCGACCATCCGTACCTCAGAGATCTCCTCAGACTTTCCCACCAAAATCTATGCAAGGATCATGTTCTGATCATGTGAAGATCACACGCGCCTTGTTTAACCCCCTCACACAATGTCCAATCAGTGCAAAGACGGCACATGCACAATCCCAGGTAACCAATCATCAAATCGCATGATGAGTCCAACCAATCACAGTGTGACATGTCAGTGTGTATTCCTACTCATACCCTCAGGTCTGTACCTCAATAACTACTGGTCAATCTGCCAAGGTACCTGCAATAACCACCAAAGGTGCTGGATAGCTCCAGGTCTTTGCTAAGTTGTCAACCCCCTTA
>JBCAUG010550397.1:0-14726 GCA_038406175.1 Haplosyllis leylae | reverse complement strand
TCATGTAGGGTAATTGTCTAGTACACCTTCTCTGAACATTCTCAATAATCTCAATATGTTTCATTTTGTAAGGTGCCATTAATGATTTGAGAGATTAATTAAAAATGTGCAATGAAACTGATTGCCCAATGTGAAGAAATAACCACAAATGTGTGCTCTATCTGTGTTGCACATTCCCTCGGTAAAGTCAGATTTGATGGAGGGAAAGATGAACACAAATTTGCATTCATTTTCGTGCCAAAAAATAACCCTTGCACAATTTCCTGGTTTTTGCCTAAATTCTTACAGTATTACATTTAAGAGCTTAAATTATGCCATGTACATTTAAATAGATCATTAGCAACATGTGGCCATAAAGATTTCTTTAAATTGTTTGTAAATCCTAACCCCCCCCCCAACCGCATTGAAACAGAAAGTTTACCCATCCACATTGCTACTTTCGGCCAGTGAACTTATCCTGTTACATCATAATGATCAATTGTAAGGACATCAATGTCTAGTTAAGTAAACCTAATTTACCACGAGTGATTATTAAGGTAAAAAAAAAAATTTTGATTTTTGTATTACCTCACATGTGTGCAAATGGATTGTGTGGACTGGTATGGGAATGTCCCAACCGAAGAAACATGACCATCATAGTATGGATCTCCTAATGCTACTTTAATGAGTTTCGATAGTAGGCACTCTGAGAGAAATTAGTTGCCCCTTATGATATTGCACTTATTGCAGTACACCACACAGAAAAAAACCATTCTGGGAGAAAACTACTAGGCAATGGCTAGATAAAGACATGTTAGAATGTGTGAGTGAAATTGGTAAAGGCAAAAGCTACCGCAAAGTTGCCGGAATGAAAAGGAAAATATCTATCGGTACTTTGCATCGAAAGTAAGTTATACTAAAAATGTTATTTTTGCAAATTGCTTCCTTTATTCCATTAAATTTCTGACTTGCCTTCATGACCCTACCCACTCTGTTAGAAAGAAAGGTTACGGAGTCAGTGTCACATTTATATTTAAATTACAGGGTAAAAGCCTTGAAGAAGGGAGAGCCTTTGAGGCCAAAACAAGGGCCGAAAACTAAATTAACCCTACAATGTGAAAAGGAAATTGCGCATTACTTAGATGTCTGCTGGGAATTCGGTATGCCAAAGAAAAAGGATCAGTTGAAAGATGAAATTGTGCACTACATGGAATGCTACCAAATTGTAAACACTTTTCCAAATATTAAACCAGGTATGAATGATTTATTATTTGTTGTGGCCATTGGAATTCATAGAAAGTGGTAATTTGGGAATTAAATTTAGCATATGTTCAGGTGATGGGTGGTTTGAGTGCTTCCACAATGAGAATCAAGGAGTCAGATATCCTACTGCAAAACAGTTGTCCGTATTCGCATCGGACACTTTCACTGTGGCTCAATGGGTGGCAGAAAGAGATCGTTACATGCTTGAACAACCACTGGAAAGATTCCCAGCTACAAGTAGAGCTACATTAGTCATTGAGTGTCAGCTTCTTGCAGTTCCGCAACCAAATGGTCCTTCTTTTCGCACAATGGTAAATTTGATAATTAAAAAAAAAAATTGTTTCCAAATTCTTAAAATTACACGATAAAGCACAGTAAGTCAAAAAGAAAGATGTTCAGGAGCACATTGATGTGATAGTTTATTGTTTGCATCTTCTTTGCTTTATTGCTGACTTCCAGATAGTATACAACGCTAATTCGGAGATTTTGAATCCACTCATTATTCATGACGGAACAATCACAGACAGTTTGCGACAACATTTCTCAGGAAAAGTAGGCTTCATCAAAACAGATGAGGGCAAATTGGACTATGATTGTTTGGGTGGTTCCCTTCAACACATCTATGAGTGAGAATATTTGTCACATTTGTCATGGTTTCAGTCTATTTCAATTATTTTAGCTGCAAAAGAGGTTACATTTCCTTTCATTAAACAAGCTGAGGTGGCGAAGTAAGAAAATAATATATAAATATTGAAGTTTAAACACAAATGGAAATTTTCTAAGACTGTACTAAAGATTCTTATTTTGCTAGATACCTGGACGAAAGTGACATACCTCCTCGGTACACAGTGTACATGGATCCAAATGTCAAGGAGCAACTATCCATTGCCAGTTGGACATTCAGCAAGGAAATCAACGTCATATTAGTACCTATACCACAGTGTATATTCTCAGTTTCGTCACAAGCACAAACAACTATTTTCGACAAGATCCGACCAGCTTTTGACAAATTTATCGAGGAGAAGTGAGTTATTGTTTTTGTTTCTTTTTTTCCATGCATTCTACACATTTCACATATTTGTCTTGAACAATTGTTTTGCATATAGTTCAATGTGACTGTTCAAAGACTAAATCCAATTATTTTAAAGATGTTTGCAGAAAAATTTGAAAGTGACGAATGCTTTGTTCTTGGAGTGCTTGCACCAAACGGTTGGTCGTTGTAAGATACTGCGGCAAGTACGCACTTTCTGCTCACAACTCGATTTGATCCGAATAACCCCATTGGCAAGTATCACAGTTATTGGCAAATAGTTTCCTTAAAAGCATTTCACATGTTTAAATGACAATGAATAATTCCCTTTCCTTACAATAAAACTGATTTCCACCGTTACAGCATACAGGTATTAAAATTAAAATTTAAGTGGACTTTTCTGATGTACCTACGCCGAATCCATCACATCCCCGTGTCAGTGCTTTAAGAGACATGTGAATTCTTGAATTGAAAAATTAAGACATTTATTAAGAAACATCTTTAATTAACAGGATGATGTGGAGATAGAAAATGACAGTAACTCGACTGATCAGCAACCTGGACAAGCAGACAGTGGTTCGACGCCTCAGCAACCTCCACAATCATACAGTAACTCCAGTCCTCAGGAACCCCCGCAGGTAGACACTGACTGTACTGATGAGCAGCGTCCACAATCAAGCACTGTCCTTGAAGGCAGTGTATGTGCTTCAACCGAATCTTGGCAGGATGAATCTGAAAATGACACGCAATGTGACGAACTTATTGATGAAACAGTATGAGAGATGTTGCAGAACTTTGAACATGAAATGCATGAATAATGGATCGATTCGATTCTGCATGACTTTGACCAGTGATTTTGGAGAAGATTAAATTTTAATTTATTCAGTACTATGATGTAGGCCACAGAGGATTATCAGTGGCAAATGTTTCAAGTGTGACTGATTTTAACAAATAAGGAATACTGTGATATTATGGAAGATATTCTTTGTGTACTTTCTTAGAGGAAGAAATCAAAATTATTTCATGTTGCCAGTGATGCTTTACAGTTGGAGCATCTACCGATAATTCAATCAGCGCCTGGTTTGACACAAATCATACTAAATCCTTGTTCACATGCGACTGTACAGTGATCTGGATGAATGGAAGGGGTCTTTAACAATAAAATTAGTCATTTTCAGAATACTTGTACGATTTTTAAGAGTTGTACACTTGTACCAAGCGTTGAAAGTCTTAGCTAATAATGACAACGTTCTGGACGGTTTGGTACAAATGTAACGCTTATCTTTGGCTGGATTGGTAGAAAATACTAGATACAGATAATGCCCCTGGGATGACGCAACATTTTAATTGACTGGTGCAAGCAGACAGAAAAGAAGTCAAGATGCATTCATTTTGATTCTTGACTGAAACAAATCGGTCTCAGAAGAGACAGATCAATATTTAGTAGTTATTCTTGTATTCAATGGCTTGCTGTGATCAAATTGTTTCTTTTCTGTTATTCAGTTACACCCGTGTCAGAAGACGTGAAATTCATGATTAATGGCTACTTTATTTAGAGTATTCATTATTAGGTTGGCATTCTACGTTCCCTTCTTAGTTCACACGTGTCAGGAAGCAAGGAAATTATTTCGTGAAATTTACCTTTGTTTTTATCATTTCTCCGGTCCAAGACAGAGATCGATGCATCTTAGAATTACTCATTATTTCTGTCATACCCCTTTTTAAATTCTATATTTACCACATTCTAGTCAACATACATAAATAATAAGACACTATAATGTGCATGAAAAAAAACATTGTACTCAACATAAGAAAAAGTTTATTGCTTAGAGCCGTGCTTCAAATAAATTTTTCAAAGGCAAACTTTGCAATTTTTCATTTCTAGCGACACACAAAGTTATCATTGCGTGCTCACAATGAATTCAACTATTATCTGCGGAGGTAACTTCATTCAAATATTCAACCAATTTTTTCTCCTCCTCGGGTTTGGATGAGCTACTTTCTAGAATAGAATCCAACAAACATTCACCTGTGTTTAAGATATCTTGGGAACCAAAGAAGCCCAAATCGGGTGATGGAACGCTGTACTCATCGCTGACCACATCCCTTTGAGGACCTTGATTACCGTCTTCTGGTTCGCAAGCTGCAATTAAAAATAGTAACAGTACAATTGAAAAGTAGTAACACGGATTCACCACATGGAATGCTGTACACCTATTGTACGTAGGAAACATAAGTTATTTACCCATACTTACGCACTTCATTCTTTCTCTTAGTTATGAAGTCCGTATTCAGCACTAGTTTACCTGTAGTCTTCTTTCCTAAATTTCCTGCACTTTCTATTGAAGGAAAAGTATTACTTGTTACATTTAGACATGACAGTAATGATGAGTGCGGAAGAAGTGTCAATTATTTGGTCACAGATGAAGAGTATTTGTTAATGAACGACATGTTCATAATTACCTGTTTCCACTGGTTTTGCACTTACTGTCTCTTCAGAATTCTTGGACATATCATTGGTTGTGCAAATCCTCTTGTTCATACCTGAAAATTAAAAGTGAGTTCATGTTCAATTATAAGGCTTTGGCACAGTATCTAATTCATCAAGAACACAGTAATCATTACTAACCGCAAGATCTTGGTCGTCCTCGTTTCCTTCCTTTCATAGCCTGACCATTCTGAATATTCTTTCCAGTTTCATCATGTGAACTCTGCATAACTTTCGTCTCTGAATTATCCTTTTTGGCCACAGGAGTAATTTTCTTCGCAGACAACCGTGGCCGTCCCCGTCTAGAATACTTGGGAGTAACCAGACTGTCGACACCAGTGTCTGAGACCGTAACGTTGTCACCATTATTGAGGCACTCCCTCTGTCTTTCTGTGGACTTCTTGTATTGCCCTTACGAAAAAGAAGTAACAGAAAAGCATTTATTCACAATTCATGCAAAATTTCTCTCAACAATATTTACAATTTAACAATGGAAATGCATCCATTTATTCTTAGTAAATACCTCTTTTGCCCCTTTTTTCTTCAGTAATCGGTCAACAGAAGGATCAAACATGGGATCTACCATGAATATTAATTACACAATATCAAATTCCATTGTTACGAATAGATTCCAAATTGAAGATAAATAAACATTTAAAGTAGCACCAAATAACTTAAAACCAACTTAAGTTTACTGGCGTCATATGGCATATTTTGAAATGTTTGGTCAAACCGCATTAACTTCAATTTGGATGTTGCATAGTTATCATCTGATAAAACTGCAACATTTTCATTTTGTCCTGGGTAACCAGACAGCTGCTTGGTGCGAATAAAAGTTTCAATGAGATTGCCAAATCCAGCAATAGTTGTTGTTTTGCCATCAGTTATCACCAGAAAAGATGACACTTCAGAAGGTGGAGCATCTCCCTGTAATGCATCCCTGCGCACTGTGTATCTAGAAGTTGCAATTGTGACACGAACTGCATTTCTTGTACTGGATTCGATGGTCGTATTCAAATCATCTATCGACTAAAAAGTATCACATTAAAATATAGTGTAGGCATGCAATCTAATTATTACCTAAATCAATACCTTAACACATTGTATGTCCATATTTTAAGAACTAACCTCCTGCAATGCTTTATGCCTGTTGTCTTCAATTTTCTCTTCCATGTTCACAGACGAAATGCTAAATGTTAAAGACGTTACATCCACTCAGTCGCTCAATTTATATCGTTCTAAGTGAAACGCTTCATTAATTCTGGGTCAGATCATCTTATGGGCAGCTTAATAAAAACTTAATTACCTGAGATTTACTAAATTTTAAATAACATTTTCCCTACCATGTAGGCTTATGTTAAATTATGTCTATATGGAATTTAACAGAAAAAATTTATTTACTATTGAACGAATACATGAAATTTATGTCCTTCTCTGATATATGATATAAATTCATTGATAATAATTTTTTATTAAATAGAATAAGTATTTATTCCATCATAAACAACTGTCCAATTGTTACACTGGAGATTTTGCAATGTCAAATGTGCTTATTCATTGTACACTATGAGAATGGACGTCAAGGAAAGACTACAGAATTAAGAATGTATACCAAGAAGAACATCCGAATTATTCCCTCTATTTTTCTATGTGCAGGGTTGGGGGGGGGGCCCATAGAACTGTGTGAGTGTCCCTCCACCTGTAAAGAGACAAGCAAAGACCTATGCATCCTTATACTACCTATAGGGCTGTGTGTCAAAATTAGGGTAAATAATTGATGCAGAAATATTTTCTTACTCCTGTTTTTTGGTGTGACTATTGTGACTGCCAGCATCATAATACTTAGTTTTTACTGAATAAATTCACTCCCAATAATTGTGTTAATATAAATTGTAAATGCACTAAAATCGTAGTAAGTGACGTAAATGAGGCGTTAACACATCCAATGCAGTTAAGAAGTAACAAAAATATCCCTTTCATCCCCACCTAAACAGCCAGCAGTAACCCACCATCCTATTCAGAAATACCAATCGCCATATTGTTTAACAATCCCTTACTAAGCTCTTGCTGTGAGGAGGGTTTATGAAACATACATTTAGGCACAAATTTCCATTCTAGAAATGGGTTTTTTCGCGAAAACTCAAGTTTTTAAGTTGATTACGACAAATAAATTTTACGATTCACTGAGTACGAGTAAGACACAAATGTCTAACGTTAAAGTTGACCCTCACCACTGAAGTCACATGTTATTTCAGATTATTTGTTTAATGATTAATTCGAATGAAATAATTATAAATTAGTGACCCATTTCTTTGCCTTTTAATTTATTAGGTTATGTGATTGTTCACTTACACATACTTTTAATCAGTTATGATTGCACCGATTCAAGCTCATTTTTCAATTAATATCATTAGTAACTTATTTTCATTGTTCAGAGCATTTCGTGCTAATCGCCTGTATGGCAATAATAATACTGATACAATGGATTTTCATCTGGTTCCTAATCATAGGTTAATACTAAATTTCCTGAATGTATTAATTTATATTACATATTTATTGAGGAAGTGTAAAGGGAATAAGTTGAAACCCCTTCAAAAGCCTCACAAGCTCATACGCTTACTTCATGGGTACAGGTAGGAAGAGCAAACCATGATTCTAATAATTCATATTGGAAAAGAATCCAAATACTTTACAACTTTTTAACAGCTATTTCTCTACAGAGCAACTACTCTCAACAATGATGTTTGGATGAATCTGTCAAGGAATTGGGACCATTTCTTTTGGTTAACAGGAGAATTTCCAGATACACTTCAAATAGTTGTGGATAAGATTAAAAGAAGATTTTTGTACGAAATACTTGAGGCCCTCAAAGTATTTTAACTGTTAAGAATCAGGTAACAGTCCAAATTTATCACACTTATTCATATTAATTTCTGAGTAACAATTGAAAATTATGTACTCAAGATAAAGGTGCATAAGTGACAATATTTTCTTGTAACATATTGGTTGTCACATGCCAGATGTGCAACTTTGGCTGACTATATCATTTCTGCCAAATCCTCTGTAAGCCATTTTTAGCACTTCAATTCCCTACGTGTACATACATTTCGGACACATCAAATGACATGTCATGATTTCTGTAAGGATATCCATTTCAAAGAAAACTGTTATTATTGTTTAATATTTAATTGCATTTATGTAATGTGAAATTTTCTTTCATTTGGTGGGGGTGAACATAATAATTGTCTGCTGACCATGCATTACTTAACGAGAAATCTCTGAAGGATTGGTAGTATTTTGGGAGTGGCTGGAAGTGCTTACAAATTAATTTTTTAACTCGATTTGCAGGGCATTAATATTTTTTAATTCAAACAGATTCTCCTTTGCTTTATTTGGTTGAGAAGATACGCTACCATGCAACATCTGGCAATGCATTTTGGGATATCAGTCCCATTGGTTCACAAAGTGATTCATAGAAATATACCATATCTCCATTGCTATCTTGTTCGAAAATACATACGGTGGCACTCCATGGCTCATTGGAGAAGGTTGGCAGGTTTATTCCCTGAATGGCCTACAGTTGTCGCTATTCTAGATTGCACGCCATTCAGAATAAATAAACCAAAAGGTAATTTATTACAGTTGCAGCCTTCAAGTGTCTTACGTTTTGCCTATGCAGACAAGAGACATAGTACAAATTTGTTTCCAAAGCAATTTAATAATTCTGAGCTGAAACGTAGAATTCTATTAATAAATATTTCACACAATGTTCATTTTCTTCTTTTGAAGGTCCTTATCACAAATTATTCTACAGGAAAGACAGGCATTGTTATTTCATGAATTGGTTAGTTGTTACAGATAATACAGGACTGATATGTTATTCTCGTCCTGGATTCATGGGTCACCTGGCAGACACAACATGTCTTACGTAAGTCAATAAAAAATTTTCCCCACTTAAATGACATTAGCACATCTATTATTTGGTAAAATTTAAATTGATTTTACTACATCACTAAGTGATTCAAATATCGATTAATAATTGTACAGACATCTTAATATGCCAGTATTACCAAATGGTTTGAAGATGATGGCTGACCAGGGATTTGCCTTTGCAAGACCATTACTCATACCTCCATCTAAACGAGTTCAATTGCCTGATAGAATTAGAAAGTAGGTATATTTAAACAGCAAAACGTAGCAGCAATACAATGTTCATGAATTTCACTTTTTATGAGAAACAATGACAAATTATGTAAAACACGGGTGTCAGTAGCAGAAATATGTGTGGCCCGATGTATTGTAGCCAAATAATTTGTAATTGAATAGTGATTACCCACGTGAAGACCACATACATTGCATGAACCAATTGACAGTTTCCTATGTGGAAGTAATGTAATTTTTTATGGAACATTAGCATTTGACTAAATCAGTATAATGCTATCCACACTAACTTATGTTATGCCAATATTTTTGACATTTTAAAGAGACTACTAAGATGTTAATATTGAATTTTTTGAATTTAAATATTTTTTACAAGATCTGGAGGTATGGGTTACCATACTTGAGTCAGTGATAATTATTATTGCTATATTTTGCAGATCCTTCAGAAGGAGGAGAGGGTTAATTGAAAGATGTTTTGGAATTTTGAAGTCATCTTACTTTTCTGCAGGAACTAGGAGATTTAGGAGCAGACGTTGGCAAGTCCCTATGGTTGCAAATATTTGTGCTGCTTTATTTAACAGACGTAGAATTCTGTTTCAGGAATTACGTAAAGCCCTTGGAATGAGATATCAATGTACATAAAAATATTTTTTGAGGTTAAAAATTATTTGTCCAAATAAATTATAATTACCAATTTAAATAGCTGTTCAATTGGTTGCTAATGTTTTTTTGGCACTACAGAAATGAAAAGATTTATGGGTTTTCATTGGTATTTCATTTTTTAAATCCGATGTATTGTTGTGACAACAAAGTAATGCTTGCATACTAGTATTAATGTATTTGTCATCCACCGGTTTTGACTTAAGCATTGAAAGTCGTAAGTACTATTTATTTTTAAGTATATGTAATTGAAATGGGAATTTCGGTGACAAATAGTTTGTATATTTTTGATAATTGTTTGTATGAACAAGTAATGTAATTCTTTATTTTTCTGTCCATTTTTTTTTAAAATCTATTTATTCATCTTTAAATGTACCATTTGTTACATGTTGAGCACTTGCTGTGGAAATAATTTATTTGGTTGTTGTCCAAATTATTCATTAATATTTTTTGTAGGGTCAATTACGTCATTCATACCACCCAATTGAGAGTCAGTTATGTGTGACGACCTTGAAGAGGCTATTTAAATGGGATTCTCTGCTTTGTCGCTTAATCATTTGGATTTGAGATTCCACTTGACTAACTTCAAATGGCATCAAATATAGATTGGCCTTCAATTATGAAGGATAGGTTTGCGACATTTAAAGTGGAGGAATCAGCTTTTCTTGAAAGTTTGAAAATTTGTAACAGCACTGAAGTTGCAATTGTAAAGATTTATGAAGCCATTAAAGATCTTGAAGATATGCCAAAAAGTTTGATACTTATGTACAGAGAAGCTGCATATGGTGAAGAGAAGCAAGTGAAGAAAAGAATTAAGAACAGGATTTCCAACATACGCAGGAATCTCAAGTAGGTGTAATGTTGTGTTTTTCTCGTGGTATATTAGCATTGTTCCTACCTATATTATGTAGGAAATAGAAGCATTACATTTCTCTTTTAATTTCTTGAAAAGGAACAATCCATCTTTACGTGAAATGGATTTGGTTCATGCTAAAGACTATGCGAATATGAGCTTCAATCAGCTACGCAATCAATTACAGTCAAACAGGGAGAAAGACGCGGCAATTCAGAAGGCTGTTCAGTGAGTAATTTAGGTTTAGGCAGGTTTTATTCAAAACCCTAAATCTATAATTTAGTACAGTACTATGTATTTTTTTTTTCTCAACAATTGATAATTTTTTATTTGCAGAGCTTTCTCGGACCAGAATAAGGCAAAGTTGAAAGGTTTAGTATTAATTTATTACACTTCTTAAATAATTTGTTTGGGTTATTTATTTGTGAATTAAATTAATATTTTAAATTTGAAATTAATTAAGTATATTTCCAGAGGAAAGGAAGAAGTCTGAGCAATTTGAAGAAGACAGAAGCGATGTAACCACTAAAGAGGATGAGACAGCCAAAGGTCTCAGACAATTAATGTTAATTTATTTTTTTTAAAATTTTTTATGATGTTGGTGTTTTTTTAGAGCCTTCATAATATTAATAATGATTTATTATTGGAGAAATCATTTTTTGTAATTGATTACTATAGGTTTCATTTCCCCTCATTATTGAAGGTTTTTTGTAAGGGATTGTGAAACATTGAAATATTTAATACTTTCAGAAGATGACATGAAGATCAGTGTATCACCAGGGTTTTTGAAGCCTTCGTGTCTATCTCTGGGTAAAATTGGTTTTCATTGTTTGAAAGGATGGCTTCAATAATTTTTTATTTATTTATTGTACAGATGTTTTGTGGTTTTTTAGCTGCTAAGAGAAGAAAGAAAGATGCAGTTCAAATTGATTGTGATTCAGATGACAATTGCACAGGAATTACAAAGTCATCAGCTGTTGAGAAAACTAAGGAGGATTTTCGTACTTCTATTTGTTTGCAGTCTGGAGGTTTGTCCTGCAAGTATTGCGTTATTAGTACAAATTATTTTGAGGATTTCTAGTAAATTTATGAGTAATTTATTTTCAGAGACTATCATGAGTGAGGTGGACACTTCATCTGATGAGGACGAAAATCACTGGCAGAAGTAGGTACAATATCAGCAACATTTTCCTTGCCCATCATTGCTATTCACATTGTGTACAAATTAATTATCATTCACAGATACTATGAGGAGGATGACAGCACAAATGCAGAAGCAGTCAAGCCAAAGACATACAGCAGAGCATCTGGGTACATGTGTCAAATTTGCCTTTTTAAAACTATGCTGAAATCTATGTTTGTGTATTGTCACTAAATTCTTCTCAAATTGTCATGTGCAATGAGATGGCAATGATGAATTTCCAATTGAAAATATACCCCATTTAATACTTTGTAGCAAGACTATTTTGGAGAAATTGCAGGATGAGCAAAACGCAAAGCCATCTAAGAAGGCACAGAAAAGGAAGTTGTCTGCTGAAGAGGCGTAGGTGTCATATTTTGGTCAGTTTTTAAATTTAATAACATATAATATAAGTGATTGCTCCTGTTTCAATGCACCAGCCATACCGCCCACTAGGGGGGGGGGAATCACCTTCACTTGTACTGGGGGGGCTACTTAGCTGGAGTATGGCCCCTGCCTGCCACTGAGACCCCCCCCCCCCCGCCTGTGACTCAATATCCCCCTGTGAAGTGACAAACATGACTCAAAATATTACCTTGCCCATCCTTTGGATGGGCCTGGTAAATAAATGTTTATACATGAAGTATATTTTTGACTTGGTATTGGAATCATAGGTTTGATGCTGTGATTGGAAAAAGGAAAACCAAGTGAGTTAGCGTATAGGACATATTAAATTAATTGTAATTTCTTGCATGTTAACATTATCATGGTTAAAAATTATTTATTTCATGAATTCATTACAATGTGCATAACAAGTTATTAACAATTTCTGCAGAATGATGGATATTTCTTTTTCGTCTGAAGATGAAACTGAAAAAGTGAAGGCTCTTATCGATTCATTCAAGTCCAAGGAAGCAAGGTGAATTTGTTTTTTTTTGGAATGTGGTTTGGATTGAATTATTGGTGACTGTTTTTAATTTTTTATTGGGCATTGAATATTTAATATTTAGTCATTTGCATGTTGCATAGCAAAAGTTATTGTGATGTGATATAAATTGACCTCAGGATTTTAATTATTAACTGTAGTGCAACCAGTACCCAAGAAACAGAAAAGGAGATTTTGGAGCACATTCGTAAATGTACAGATGCTGTCAACACCAATGTTATTGAACATACTGCTTACATCAGAGCAACTGCTGAAAAGAAACAAATTAACCTAGATAAGTACAAGCAAGAACTACGAGAAGAGTTGGCAGGACCATCTGCCAGCACATCTACAAATTCATCTGGTAAATTCTGCATTGATCTTTATATAGAAATTTGTGATTTTTTTCAACAGACACCGCGTTGTACATTTCTCATGGACATTATCAAGGGATTGCCATTATTTATTATTTGTAGTATTATTTGCAGTCTCCAAATGTTACAAGTATTTCATTTACAGAGTAATGCTTACAGATGATTTACAACCAGCAGATCATGGTCCGCTTCACCAAAATCAACTCGATGACAATGATGTTCGTGCTGAATATGACAAATATTGGAACAGTATCTTTAATTGTTCACATGATTCACTTCCCGACTTGTAAATAAAGATGTATAATTTAAGGCACTGAAATTAAAGTATTGTAATCTATTTGGTAGAAATTACAATTATTAAAGACAAATTTCTGTACTAACTTCATTTAAATGAATCAATTAGCTATTGCATAAGGGTAAAAATTAATTACCTAATACATTAAGGGGTATTCTACAGAAGGGCAAGGTTATCTATTTTTACAATTTATTTTTTAATACATTTGTAGAGTTTTTGATGTTGAGAATTATTGATAAGTAAGATTTATTAGTAAAGTGACATCTTTCGACACAGCAGTCATTTATTTTGTAAAATTAATTCATTCATTTCTTATATGTTGATAAGTAAATAAATGAGTAATAATTTATTATGTAGTTTGGTCTTAGTTTTCGTGAAAAATTATTTCCGAGTATATTATGCGATGTCCATTGGAATTACATTACACTCAGAAATTTATATCTTGCATTTTCTCTCAAGCCGAAAGACAGTGAAGAATCATTCAGCTTACATTTCCTTATTGTATGCCAAGTAATTATTTACTTGATGTAAAGTCCAGGTCACTGTTTCTAAATTGAATTTACAACGGGATATCGACAATCAGAATTCACATAGCGTACACCTGTCTGGAGCACTTGACATTAAATTGTATCGTTTGGGTTTGGATTAAAGGATTGCTTGTATTTTGCAAAATATATTACATACAGATACATCAATAAGAAGCATTTGTCATTTGCGCCGATTGCATTTCTTCTCAAGGCTATCCTTTAAAAATTAATATTTGCGATTAGGCTTGGTTTGAACCATCAAATCATACGTACAGAATCTACATGCAATAAATTACAGGACAACATAAATATATTTCATCTTAAATTACACACATTCCTTTCCCTTTGTGCGAATAAATATAAAAGAACATTTTTTTTGCATTTTGTTTAATTATTTATTTACTAATTTACTTCATTAATTTTTATTTTAACATATGTATCAGGAAACAATACAATTCTGCCAGATATGGCAATTTTGTGTAACTGTGAAAAACTCGATTAAGGAAGTTATAGGCATTTATGTCAACCTGTTCAACATACATCCAAGTACTATTTATTGATTCCTTTCTCTGTACTGTTCGACCTGTCCAACATGAAATAAAAGCGCAATCAAGTTTTCCCCTAAATAACACAAATCTGACATTTTTGTACAACATTGACATCGAGGTAAAAAGTAAAGTTGCCTTCAGTGGGATTCGAACTCACAACACCAATCATCTATGGATTAGAATTCCAATGCCTTACCCACTCAAACAATCTGTCATTCCTTGCTAGTCTCATATTGTCAGACCCTCATAAAGTCATGCTCTATTGAGTGAAGTAGAGCATGAAACAAAGTTAGAACAGTCTGTTGAACACATGGCTCTGTGGCTGAGTAGGTAAGGCATTGGAATTCTAATCCATAGATGGTTTGGTGTGTAGTAATATTGAAGTGAATGAATAATTTTGAATTGGTAATTGTTGCGTCTGATGATTAAAGTGTCTGATGATT
>JBCAUG010550286.1:0-14727 GCA_038406175.1 Haplosyllis leylae | reverse complement strand
GCAGGGGATCAAGTTGTACATAGCTCGGGTAGATTTACTGAAGTGCCCACTGGTCGGCTGGGGCATGGTATATATACCAGGTCACGCAGTGGCCTTGGCCTTGGTCGGGAGGGACTCCGACATTTATCTTTGAATCTCAGAAAGAAAAGTACATTTTTGTAAAGGTGTAGATTTATCATACACATGGTACATGCACAGACTATTATTTACGTTTATCATGATATTTGTTTTACGTTCCATGGACAGAAAAATAGATAACGTGGGCATACCTGCTAAAAGACATGTAAATAATGGACTTGATAATATCCATTACTGGAAGAAAATATCGATAACCTGTTACGTAAAACAGATTGCTAAATTCTTAAGCTCTTAAATATATCTCTTACAGTGTAAGAAGAGTGTAATCCCAGGATCTGGCAACAATTCATCATGGATAAGAAATTCGCAAACTTGAGTCTCTGTTAATTTTGAAATTGGCGCCGTGTGACGAGCAAGTCCCTTCAGGACCCCTGGTTTTGATTGGCCCTGAGGCCAGGTGCAGATGTGTAGAGCCCGTTGTGTCTGTGTTTGACTGCTGCTACACCCCACAGGTGAGCCCCCCACACAGCATCCCCATCTCCAGTGCTCATTGTTCCGTGGTGGAAGGCAATTCTTGGATGTGTTTTACGTGATTCAGTCCATCGTCTTAATTACAGTGCTGATCATTGAATTTGAATTGGATTATACCTTTAATTATTGAATTGAAATACAACAGTTCTTGGAGTCAACTAAGGGATCCGAACTAAATGTAAGTACAAACCATTCATTCTTATGTCCGCTGACAATAATTGAAAAGTAACCGAGCAACATAACAGAAATTCATGGGGAGAAATCACCCAGTGATCTGAATACTTCTATACTTGGTTCGTTTTGCGCGACCTTTCAGATAATGATAGAAAACTACTCTCATTTACATATTAAGTATCTTCTAAGCTCTTTGATATCTAACATGTAGGTTCAATTTTTGAAAAAAATTATGTCGAAGGGAAACAGGACTGTTCAACTCAACATTTTGCTCCATATTTTTTTCCATTTGTTCCCAAATGTACAATGATTTGCCAAATGTACTGTGCCAAACAATTTAGCTTGCCGTTTTTCAACGATGTCCAGACCATGTTAGTTTGATTACGCACATGCATTTGAAAAGTATCGATCAATTAATTTGCACCAGACATCAGTGATAAGGATTGCGTTTCCATAGAAACAAATTGCCCAATTTCTAGGGACAGGGTCAAAACAAAGACCCAGCTGTTGTAACCTGTATGTGCCAAGACTGGAGCATTGCCGAATTACTTTTTTCCTGATGTGGGTTAATTTTAGTTGTATTAGGCACATTTGGATTATTGATGGTTAATAAGTTGTGTATTTCAATGAAATGGGGTTGCACGTACATGTAACAAAGTTTGCCAAGCAGTAAAATTCTGTCATAATGCTTCTGAGCTGATGGATACAAAGGGTTAAATTCGCTCTTCCAAATGCTATCTGAAAGGCCAGGTGTTAAATGGTTACCCCCGGTAAGTTTGATTTTCTATTTTTTTATTTGAATACAAATACTGAAAGACATAATTCATTCACTCAGACCAGTTCTATTCATTCCAATTTTGCTGTAAATGCATGGGAATAATTAGGCAAAATGAACAATCGACCAAAGATGTTGCTGCACAGACAAATATTTGTAGATATTTTGCTTGAAATGTCACCATGAAAATTGCTCTCATAAAATAACCCCTCAAAACCGAGATCTCAAACAAGAATATAATACAGTAAACGGTGTATTTTTGAGTCAATAATAATTTCTGAGAATGTAGTTTAAATTTCCGACAAACGTGGACAATGTGGTCCACTTAAAATCCAATGATGCAGTTACTAATTGGACAATTCTTAATAAAGCAAAACTGTCAGATATTTTGCAAAAATGCCTGTCCCGGAATATCACCAGTAAAATAACCTACGGTTGACCTTTCTGCATTCCCCGGGGCCAGGCTCATCAGTACCCATCTTCAGTCAAACAAAATATTGCTTAGTTTTCACTTATCAACACACTTAAAACTTTACATTTTAACTGCCATCCTCTGCCCTAAAGCATGACCAGTCATAATAATGAGTTCTTTTTAATTGTGCCATTTTCATATGGGCATCTCTCAGTTTGAAATCCTTTGCGTGCAAAGGCACGAGCAAGCACTCTTCATTTAAAAGTTTTCAAACCCTCAAAACTGATGATTGTTAACAAAATGTTTGGTTGTTATCACCAGAAAAAGCATGAGGAGACAAGAATACAGTTTTTCACAGTGAGGAAATTCTGGCAAATTCTATCAGATTTGAGAGATAAGTCTGTTTTGACCAAAATGTTTGCATAGTTCAAATCCTGTGAAAAAATTAAAAATTAATTCATATCAAGATGAACCCGATTTGTCAAAGTAAAATACAGAAGAAGAACTTTTGATTTGTATTTCTTATTTCACTTTTAAGTTTGATGAATAGTCTGGAAACACTTCTAACTCTTTTAGAAATGGTAAATATTTAAAAACAATTGTAATTCAAGTCATCAAAACCAGTCAATTGACATACAATTTTACTGATTGATTTTGTGCGGTGAATAATGATTGCTAGCTTTAATTTGTGCTTTGGGTTCAAATCGAACATTTTGCTTCTGGCTGTATGCATATTTAGGTTAAATTTAGCGGCGCTATCCCCCAGATGAACTTCCAGAAACATGGCAGATTATCATTCATGGATGTTAAATATGAAGGCAGTATACTATGCAACCAGGGTCCTTTTTCACTATCGGATGACTTGCTGTGCACCAATGGAGCTTAATTGATCAATTTCCGTCGAACAAAATTCCATCACTTTGTGCTCTTGTTTGAAACATAGTGGAAAACAAAATGAGTACATGACAATACCTGATGATGAGATGGGTATTATGATCACAAAGCTCCGAGCTTATTTATCTTGCCATAGTGCACTGAGCTAAATTCTAATGCCACAAGACACGCAACAGTTCAGTAAAATGAGAGTTGATTTTCTGCTGTCATGCAAGAAGACAGCCTTTTATCTAATTGTGTTCCGCAAAATAAGAAATGAAAATAAGGGGTTAGGTTGTCTTGTCCTTTTACTTCCCTGCGGTTTGAATATTGATACTATACAAATAAAAATTGACACAATCCTCGGTTTTGCTACTGGTTTCACAGTGACAACTTTCAAATTTATCATTAAACGTGCTTGATCAATACTTCCTTGGTCCAATTTTTTTGAATTTTCCAATATCAAAGGTGTCAATTTTGCCTACTACATCAACTGCATTATAATGCTACGATAGGTTGACCTTTTACGGTCAATTAAAAATTATACTCTTCATTTTATACTCAGTATACCCCATTATTCAATACATGGGCGTCCAGTGTTATTCAATGCATCATATAATCTGCTCAGTAGGACCTCTTCCCGCCGGACTAGGAAAATAATCCCTCCCAGGCAGAGATTAGATAATCTAGTCCGTGTTATGTAATTCACTGACGTCTAGAATGCGGAAAATTTCAAATTGATTTGACAGTAGGAGATTTTATTCCAGTGACATTTCTAGCAGTTGAAATTTGGTATCGTATTTTGAATTTTCAACTTTGAAAGTGCACTCTTACAGATGGTGGAGAATCCTAGGTCATTGGCACTGAATGTACTGGGTTTTGGAAACTGAACGGAAAATTCCTCACTTTTCTTAATGCGAATGCTGGCAATTACTGCATATTCTGCAGAGTATCATTTGTATAGGTTTTCACTACGGTGGCCCACATTCTTCGACGTTTATTCAAATCAACTCATTAGTTTTGAATATCATGGAGTCGTAGAAATGTCGTTTTGGGGTTAACAGCCGTAAACCCCTTGCAAATATTTAATAAGCAATTGAATCACTTAGGTCCAAATTTGGTGATCTATGGACCAGCATGTGGCACTTTGGTAAAGTCATTGTAAATTCAAATGTTTGACAATGAGATAATCTGTGTGTCCAGTGTGAAGTGCCCAGATATGCGGTTCAAGTGGTTATCGCGTGGTCAGTGAGGGGCAGAATCACGGATAAGAAGTTGATGGACAGACGTGTGGCTAAGGTATAAACAAACTGCCAGCACTGAACAAACCGTGAAGTAGCCGATCATTATTACGCATAACATTGGTTACTTGTTCCTCATTTTGAGGTATAAGCTGCTATTTCCGTGGAAAATTGATATATATGGATTTTATTAGGTGAATCTGAGGAATCCATTACACATAAGGTGACAAAGCACGCAAGCCGGGGATCCACCCTAGCTTTGAAACCCAAAACAGAGGAAGCCAAAAGTCCAAAACAGGAGCGCCACAAAAAAGACTTATGTCCTCTCAAAATTAAAAAAAGATATGGATCTTTTTGCATATTTCAATATTATTTCTTTTGCAATTCTGAAAAGAGTTTCGATAGTGGTAATTCTGAATCCACCTCAAAATCGTTCTGGAGTTATCATTTGGATGAGGCCGTTAGAGATAAGTACCGCCTGGATGAATGTGAAGGATAAACACCTGTCAAACTTCAGTGGCTGCGCTCTGACCACTTACACCTGGGTCAATCAGTGTCACTTCAATGCTTATTTTGATTGAAATAGAGGCGATATTCTCAAGTGTTACGCCAAATTTAAAATCTTTTATTTGATCCAGCAAAATGTGATTTTAGCAATTGATCTGTGGCTGAGTTTGGTTCAAGCATGAAATAGAGAGAGAGAGAGAGAGAATCGCCTTGAAACTCTGCTGGAGAATTAACTGTGTGTATGTAGCATGCATAAAGAGCAATCTCTCTTTTGTATTTCAATTTACAGTGCAATTTGTTACCTCGCTTATCAAAGCAACGATCAATCAAGTTATTATCCATCGGGATATACTTGCTTTTTTTTGACACGTGTAGTGTTATGCGCTATGCCATATTCCTTATGTGAAATCACAGAATCAACGACTGCACTAGAAACTGAATTTCTGTTTCTTTTCATGCGTTTGAACACACAACACTTGATGGCTGTAGTTGAGTAAACCGCACAAATACTGACAAGAAGGGCTCCAAAATCGGACCAAAGTTGTGATCGATGGTCGTAAATTTCAAATCGTATGGTCATTGATCAAACTGTTGATAAGATACTCGGATTTCAAAGGATATTCTGTCAGTAAACAAAAAAAATTATTAGGTGTGTTTCTTAATTCTTCATCAAGTTTTCCTGTACAAATCACGTGCACCAACTACTCAATACAAATTTGAGCGAAGTATGGAGTTGGTGCTCCCGTACCAAATCCACTCATGGACTTGTTGCTTGTTGGCTAAAATGAAATTAATAATATATAGACGAGTTTAAAAATATGACATCACGATTATCGATGATCCTGATTTTAAACATGCTGTATCGACCTTTCCTATATAGCACAGACCCGTGACACTTTCTATAGTCTAAATCTGTCCCAATTAGGGACTTGGCGAGTCACTTTAGAGCTAATTTGAGTTTAAGACACGGATAATTATGCCAATAATTATGATGTAGTTGAAGGATTTGTAACTTAAAGATCTATTCATTAATATTTGGGTTACACTTTTGTCGTAATACCTACATCAGTGATTCAGTCACGTGTTTTTTGTAATAACATGCCAGGCACATATATTCAAATTGACTGCACACATCTAATTACATAATTCGGTCAAATTACCGTGCACACGTTTCGATCGCCTGCATTTTAAAGGCAAGAATAATGGACATGATGATTAAGTTAAATACCAATACGTTTTCACTGCATCATATGGAGTAAATTAATTGGAACGTTGGAAAGATTGGACGTTTTGTTCAAACTATTTGTCAGCCTATTTGTACCCCCGAGGTGTGAATTCGTTGTTTTTTTTCAGAAAATGCTCAGTGAAATATGGTGCAAATGATAGTTGTTGCAATGAAAATTGCACATCTGAAAGACAATGACACTGCTTGAATATCATTATGTGCATATTAGCTATTTGGTACATGTAACTAAAGACTATTTCTCTTTCCTTTCCAGCCCAACATGTTTTGTGTCGGACCAAACAGAAAGAGGAAATCTCCAGACAAGATAGAAAGTCTGCGGTCTGGGGGAGAGCGACCAGCCGTGCCAGGTGGCCCAGCAGCATCTCCAAGCGGAATCCTGGGCAATCCCTTCAAAAGCATGAGACTTAGTCCTATTCCTAAAACTGGACATGACCACAGAACTCCCAAAAGAAAACGTAGGCATAAAGGTACCTTATTTTTGAGTAGGTACATGTAACCCTTCTTTTGCAGATGTTAGTATACTATGAATTGTTCTTATTTTATTTTGCGCGATAATGTTAAATTTAAAGTATTGCGTAATGTAAGATGTACATCATGGAGACTAAATTTTACTCTTATATACTTTGCCCATGTTCGTGATAATCAATGATTTGGCCTTCCTCACATTGGTAATTGAAGGGATGCTAATGTCACGGGGTGCAGTATTTCCACCAGTGATAGCTGATTGAATTTAAAAGAACATTAATAATATAATTATTAGTTGGATTGTCACCCATTGCCTACCGTCTCCCATTCGAGCAAACAAAATTGTTCCTTCTGAACCAGGATGGACGTAGCTTCATTTTAAATTTTAAAAGAAGTCAATCCTGTCAGACCCAACTCCATGGGTAACCTATTGTTTAACTGTCAAAAGCTTTTAATAACTGGCCAACTGCACACGTGAGAGAGAAAGGGCAGATGTTTTGGTCTACTGGCTTTTAAACGTCCAACTGTTTTGCTATCTTGTATCTTTGTTCATCATCGTTTTTAAAAACCGCAAATTAATGGGTGGGGCTAATTGTTTTGCACTTTCAAAACGTGATAAGGAATTCTTACAACAGTTTGACACTTACAAACAGAAAAGCGTACATTTACGTCCAGAGAGTATTTTAATCTTTCAAAGTATGAGATTGAATACATCAACAGAATTTTCGTGCTCTTCGGGTCAAAAGTGTGGTTAAAGCGACAAATTGCTTCCACAGTAAATGTGGTGAAACAAACGGACTTGCGGTATTGTTCGGTGACTTGTTAAAAAACCTTGCACGGAGTCAGCGCTCAACAGTCATTGGTTATGCTTCAGTGATTCCAAGTGATGCTGCTATCCCATTGACGGAAATATTTAAATCCTTGCGGACTCCTTATGGAAAGACTTCATTACCGTCTGTGACAGTGTACTGATAAGGTGTAAGAGCTTCTACACTAGAATATTATCTAAATGCTTGGTTGTTGAAATTTCCAAAGGAAAATGGACACTTTAGAAGGATGTATTCAGTTTCACATGCGGAGAATGTGGCAGTTATGATGTGAAGTTCTTCAGAGTTTGTGACACTGAAAGCAATAGGCTCGCAAGCCAGATGTTGCAGATAGCAGACATTTGACGAGGCACTTTTGACAGTTGAAATCACCTTGAAGAAGATTGGACTTTTAAACATTTTATTTCTTTTGACTGCACAATACATAATTTATATTTCTCGAAGATGGACTACAGCTTTTGGTCAGGTAATGGTTATTTTGTCATTAACATGTCACAATTTGTGGTCATATTTATAGTTATAAATATTAAAACTCTTAATTTTTACGCTCATCATAAATTGTATGGAAATCCATCAGTCGATTTGGATTTCTGCCTTACAATTTTCAGATGGAATATTTTCTCGTTCTTTTCCGTTCACTTCGTTCCCGTTGATTAATGGGAGACCGTTTGAGTTAAATAGCCTGGTCTAGAGCTGAACAAAACAGTTTTGTCGTCACAAATCCAGAATGTAAAGAGAACTAATGGAATTTCACATTTATTGCGAAAATCTCCATCAAGACATTAAGCTATATTGCATCACAATGTAGTTGTTGTTAGTGGCGGCTTTCTTTAAAGTGGAAATTGTGGATTTATAATACGACTTATTGTGATGGAAATCCTCTGAATGAAGTCAATGCAAACCTTTTTGAGTTTGTAAGCTGTTTAAGAGACACAACGAGCTGTGCAAATAGACTTTTAAGAAGTTTGTATGAAACACAGCCTAAGACGAAAGCCTGGCACACGAGTGTCTTACTTCCACTGAGAAGTGCATGCTTTCATTCGAAAACCAGCAAACCAAATTCTCTTTGAAGAATACTATCCAATTTTTGTGGGTAAATGATCTTAAACACAGAGATTTAGAAAGACTCGCGCTAACCCAAGTAGTAAAGCAGGACTTTCTGAGTGTATGCTCAAAAGTCCCGAAGCAACAGCCAGCACCTTCTGAAATATCTCGTTTTCATTCTACAGAAACAGTCAATGAACTGGTTTAAATTTCTTTGTTTTTCGAATTAGTCTAATTAGTAAATGGTTGGACTGTCATTCAGTTGTAATTAGCTGACGTGCAGTTGGAATCCGAAAGGTGTAGATTTATCTACTTTTAATTTATGATGGAAAATTCAAATGATTTCAAATGGAAAAATTTGATACAGGACGATAAATCCTTGTCCGAGTTTAATTAGCTCTTGATGGACAAGTTACATAATGGCAAGACAAAGAAGAAGAATAGACGACCAGTATCGGTCCGTAGTATTCTGCAATTAGGGAACGTATTGGTTGACACCTTTTACGACCCCCTACTTAGCGGTTTCTTTTTGATGTCCACCTGAACAGACATTGTGTGAAGGTCTTGAGGGTGTGGGAGTATTGTTCAGTAGGAGAAGGGGGCATTCCTTGTATTGGCATCTAGTATTACCGATACTAGTCTGTTACTGCCCCTTCTCTCATGGGAACTTAAAGTCACTGATTTTAAAAAGATTTAATTCTGAATTTCCACGGTTGTAAAACAAGTAGTCAAAAAGAAATATGTTCAATGGTGTGACCAATTTCTTTCTCGTATTTAAATTGAAAGAGACAAAAAGTTCAGCGTCGCATAGATAATTATGTGTTAACTTTTCCGTTGGAATGACCAGAAGTTTTACTTTAAATGATGGAACGATGCTTTGAAATCATCAATTGCTCCTTCCTCGTGTTCAACTGGAGACTTATTGCTTTTAAATCCTAAATAGAAGGCAGAACATATAGGAATGTCTAAGTGCCTCAAGAGGTACTTCAAATATAAATAGCGTTTTATGTCGGATTATTCTCAAAAGTGATCATTCTTAAAGCTTCTCAGAGGGTATAAAAAGTACACCATTGTTAAAGGGAGACTTTTTGGGTGTTTTCTATTTTGCTGGAACAAATTTGTCTCTGTAAAAATATTGGCATGAATGAAAATTTAAATGTATGTTTGCTATTTGCTGAAGAGATAGGACACAGATTCTTACTTGAAAGTAAATACAATGAAATGGCGAGCCGTTGTGGAACACTGAAATATTGCGGGCTCGTTTTTTTTCTTTGTTGTGGAGCTTAGTGTGATCACAATAATTCAATTCAACCTATTTAAGGAGCCGTTTCTTCTTTTGTTAACGTTTTTTCCATTCCAAGCTTTCTTAAAACCACTTTGACCCGATGATATCAAACGTAATTGAAGCTATCACGAAAGCTCAACATGTGAATATAACAAGTTAAATATGGTTGCAACAAATTGTCCCCGACCAACAGAGGCGAAAGATGTCAAGCCGTCGTCTGAAAAATAAACGTGAGAATGCAAGGAAATTTGTACTGTGTGTCACTAATAATTTTTACGCATGCAAGAAAACAAAATGTTTATGAATTTATGTATTTTTGCACATTACCTAACATTGTACAAGGCATTTGGATTGGCCAAAAGTGGATTGATCCGCGTGTATTTTAAGGACTAAACACATAAGTGGATGTTTTCCTTGCAATGATGTGTGCTTTGCATGAATATAGATGACTGAGTCATTCTAATAAGGAGAAAACTATTCTATTCTTATAAACAGATTCTGGAGCTACATCGAGCGGTAGTTCAGAGGACATGGCGGGCTTTGAGGCCATACCAATGGTGGAGATGGTAGAAAGGGACGCTCTATGGACCGGAGACGCTGCCGCGAGACTCTACCAACCGTACAAGGGACAACTTAAACTCTCAGTCTACATCAACTGCGGACATCTCACTGTTCATGGTATTATTCTATTTGTGTTTTGAATTATTTCTTTGTGAAGACACCATTGTGTGAATCATGCCCAGAACGAACGCATAACGCTAAGACCATTTTTGTGAATACCCGGGACACTGATTACGTATTCTTTGTGGTAATTCAAATGATGTAACTCTCGTAAAGCTTGCATTTTATTCACTGAGATTGACATCTTTGATTTAAAGGGCTAAAATATAAACATTAGACACACCAATTTAAACCCTATTTAAATTTCATGTTAGATAACGCATTTTGTTTAGAATGTGATAATGTTAAGGAAAAAACATTGTCATTTAAATTTTATTATCTCCCTCATTTTTTTCAGTGATACGAGCGCGACACCTCAGTTCGAAATTTAAACGTGTTTGCGATACTTACGCAAAGGTAACTATTGAAATTTACTCCATGCATGCCTGTCTCATTATTTTAAAGCATTATGAAAAAATTGCAACCTTTCCCTCTGTACAAATTCAAAAGGGATTAAAACAATTTAACCGAAATGGACAGCACTGGAGAAAACGTAAATTGTAAAGAAATACATGAGATACAGCTGTAATTCGCACGGACTGCAATAAAAGAGCGTATGCTCAAAGAACGAAAGTGGTTGGAAAATATTTAAAGCTTTTGAAAACTTTTTTTAGGTTTCATTAGTCCCAGAAGACTCAAAGCGCCCCCAATGGAAAACAGAGACAATTTACGACACAAATAGTCCTCTATTCGACGAAAAGTTCTCATTGTAAGTAATTTCCTGATTTTAATTTACTTAATGTGCAAGGGATTTCAATCCGCCGGGACTTCTTCCTCCCCACTTAATTAACCTTCATTGTATTAAACACTGGCTCATATCTGTCGCCTAATTAATGTCACAAAAAGTGATTATCTCAATTGTACTGCGTCTAAAAATAGCCATATCAAATTAAACAAATTTGAATATGATGGCATATTCCAGCAAAGATACACACTAGAGATCATGTTTTCCGTAAAAAAATTATTTAATACGAGTCAGGAATGAGGGGAATGAGTGAAGCTCAGTATGTTGATAAAGTATGTGAAAATTTCCATTTTAAATAGTAATATCAAAATTTATTACAGAGAATTAGTAGATGGAGATTTGAAGAAGCGGTTACTCATCACAGCTTGGTGCAGAGACGCTGGTGGGAAGGGTGCCACTGAATTCCTCGGCTGTATGTCGTTTGGCGTTAAAAATATATACTCGGATACCAAGGTATTAGAAATACACGTAATTGTGTAAAATAAAAAGAAATAATGTAACTAATTCGTTTGAATGTCAGAAGATCAAGATTGAAAATATTGATAAAAAGCTTACAGTGAAGATCATTATGTTTTTTTTTTCAGTCGGTTAGCGGATGGTACTATCTTCTGGCAGACGAGGTTGGACGCAGAAAGCATCTGCAGGTTGTGACGAGAAGAGCTGCTCTTCATAATAGACCTCCAGCTGTTATACCTAGGGTCAACCAGGACCTCAAGTTCATGGATCCACACCTTGTAAGATATCTCCATTTTAATAAAAATTAAAGGGGCGTCAAGCTGCCCAAAATCAAAAAGAGTCATGACTATTGACACTTAAATTCTTGAATAATAAACAAAAAGGGAACATTTTAGAAAGACACAGATTTACATACACATAACAGTTATTGTTCTACATCGTATGAATTCGACCGATCTGTCTCCGGTATGGAGACAGCAGCTATTGATACGGAAATACAGTACTCGCTAGTAATGATTTCAGGGAACAATTTACACCAATATGGTAAATTAGTAATATCTTCTCTGAAGGATCATTTGTGAAGCACCTGCTTTGTAGACAGATAAAGCAGTGTGGATGTAAAATAATCCCAGTTCAAATTAAATGTCTTTGTGTAATATGCAAAATAGTGGTGTGATTGGCATTTGGAAATCGTCGAAATGGAGATAAATTTGATATCAAATCTCACAAAAGAAATCTTTTCAATTATTTTCTATCAGTAATTTTAGAAAGCTGAAGTGAACTGTTTGCACCAATATTATCATTCTTTGTTTGATTGAAACATTACAAAACTGCAAATATCTTCATTGAAAACTCTCGAAACACACATAAATTTATCAAAGTAACACTCTTAAGAACCAGAATGTCAAGACTCATTGTTTAAGCGATCAATTGCTTTTTGCGGCCACCCTCTCAGTGTATTACCACTCAGCTATGTGGTCACCTAATTTATTTAATCTGTACATTTCAGCTTGTTTTAAAGAAGGGAAAGAATGGTTACGGATTCACGGTGTCGGGAAACAGTCCAGTGAAAGTGTGCCGAGTTGATCCGGGATCAGCGGCTGAAGCAGCCGGACTCAAACCGGATGATTTCATTGTGCGGATCGATGGACTCAACGTGTCCAGGTCCACGGCGGACAGCGTGGCTCGTATCATCAAGTAAGTCAACAAATCTGTGTGACGATGTTTTATCATGGAACACCGGACTAACGAATTCCTTCTATTGTTTTAATTTTGTGTCAGACACATGTGATTCTCTAATGTTGCTGATAATTTATCTGATTATAATTTTTTGATCCGACTCTTTTACTCACAGGCACACGAGCAAACAACTGGTATTGGAGGTTCAGAGACCTAACACGGTCCCAAAGATGGCTTCATCACCATGGAAACCAATGAGTATGAGCACGCCTAGGTATCAGCAAGGTACCCAACCCACAAAACGCAGGCAATTTGGAACCGCATTGCCCCCAATTCAACAATTTAATATTGAAAACCAACCCACTCTATACGAACAAAAACCGGATTTCAAGGACAGTATGGCAATGATGCCACCTTTTTTGAGTAGCACAACTCCCATCACAGGCAACTTACAAAAAATACGGACCAACATGTTTCCTTATGGAGCTAGTCACCAACATACAGAAGTACTCAGACCATCAGAAGGGTATCCTGCTTTCCATGACTTTGGAAAGGAAAACATTGAAAACACACCAATGATTCCACATGCTGGTATGTGGAAATCTTACGAAGATGTGGAGAACACGCCGATGCTTCCACCCAGCGTGTGGGAGGCATACAGGGCGCAATGCCAAAGAGAACAAGGACCAATGTACGCCGAACCACAATATACTCATTACAACTTCGCATTACCCGCCGAACAATTCCACCATAAACAGGCTTCAAGAAATACAGGAAAAAGAGTCACGTTCAAGGTAAATTTTAAAATCTTGCCATTCCGATCTTCACATCAAACACTTTTTGAAAAAGGGCTTTTCGTGAAAACTATTGAATCTAAGCATGTATGGTCATTCATTCAAATTGATATTATTTCAGGAATTTAGCTGATAACTTCGACGTAGTTAATGGTTTACCAAGTGTGCTTCTTGCAAGTGGTGCTTCCCAGGGCAACTCTCTCGAGGATCAGCAGGGCAGGGGTACATGAATAGTAACTCTACGGACGGAAACAGAGACGATTAAGTCGAGGTTTTCACCTCAATGCCGGGAATACATGACGTGATTTAGAAGAATCTTGAAAAACATTTTATGATCAGAACGGCATTTGTTTTAAACTTCTTTAATAAAGAAAAGGCAAATATGAATTTGTATCGCAAGGCAGATACTTAATAGTGAACAATATCGATGAATTTCTTTTACAGTAGACATTATTTAGTAGACATTATTTATTCGTTTATTTCTGTTAGTTTTTTGTGTTTGGTAGATCTATCTTTGTTAATAGTCTTAGCTTCTAGACAGTAGTGCAGGAAACATTTGTGTGAGTGCTGGCACCACAATTTTGAAAAATAAATTTGATCCTAAAATGCTATTAAGCTTTGTTCCGTTTCTTTGTTCATAAGTTAAAAACCCGGCAAGATATTGACCAAGATAAAGAATTGTCGAAATAGTTAAATTCTTGGCCGAATCGGAAGATTTTTATTGATGAAAATGCAAAAAAAAAACATGTTAGTTTTTATCGAATTGGCATTTAACATGGCTGAAGTACACTTCATTTATTCTTTTAGTTACTCCCCCCCTAACCATTGTTCCATTGATGCCAGTGATTGTCACTAGAATTGGTTATTCACCTGAAACCAAACACATTTCACAATCAGCACATCATTTTGAGGAAACAAAAGTCAACAGTTCAGCCAAACAATTAAATTTACGAGAAACCTGTCTGCCTCTCAGCTTTTTGGCCCAAAATTTTGGGAAGGTGGTAGAGACCTATGGAAGTCATTTGTCATTCTGTGAATATAGATGAGGTGATGGTTCTACACTGGATCCCGCTTACAAAGAGTAACTTATTTCGAAAAATTTGCTCATTAAGTGGTACTTGTTGTAAGGGCTCGTTCACACTAGGCGACGACGACGATGACAAAGTAGATTTTATTTTGTCGTTGTGATTGGGTTGCATGGCTACAAAGGAGAGTATTCACACTAGACGACGACGACAAAATAAATCAGAACGATACCATTTTGAATGGGTGCTGTACCTATTCCCGACGATGTCGACGTGTAAGTTGCAACGGGTTTCATAAAATTTGCCGCGTTTTCAGCTGCTTGTTTAGTGTGTTTTGCTATTTATTAAAA
>JBCAUG010550175.1:0-14729 GCA_038406175.1 Haplosyllis leylae | reverse complement strand
CGGACGTAAGCCCTTCCTCAGAGGATCCTAGGTACCGGAGGTCTAGGAGGTTTGCCCGAGACGTATATCCGACTCAGCCGTATCTGAGTATTACACCGTTCTACCGCAACTAAAAGACCTCGCATCATCTAATACTTCAACTGCACAAAGTTTCAACAGTAGCCTTCTGTTGCAATTTGCACTGATTGATACAGTTACTTTTCATCGTTTTGTTTATGGCAGGTATTGAAATGATTTGAATCTCCCGTTTGGCAATTATGTGCTGGATTTGGAACCATGGAGGTGTCTAACAAAGCATTGGTGTTAAAATCAACACTAATTGAGAACAATTTTTTCATTACGCTGAAAATAATTGCCCACACACAATATGAAATTTTCTTAGTCCATTTTGAAGCTTACGCAAAAACGAACACTTTTTAAAGATGATTTATTATTGGTGAGCAACGTGGACATTCACTAAAACCTTGTAATCGTTGCAAATATTGAAAATGTAACACTAATAGCTAGCCGAGCCGGAGAGGCCGAATAGTTGAGAGTCTTGTGCATAGGCACATTCAGTCATGGATTCGATCCAATGATCTGCAATAACGTGGATCAAACAGGCTTAACTGCAATGCTGGCCTCCGAGAGGTCAGTAGGTGTCACACCAGAGATAAATCTGAGGAGTCCGTTGGATGCAGGTAACAAAACACACAAGTGAGGGATCAACTCTGGTTTTGAAACCCAGGTAACATATCATCAGAAGTCCAAAACAGGGGTATCAGTGACCACCAAAACAGGTCTTGTGCCCTCCAAAAATTGAAAAAAAAACTAGTTTTGTGAAATATTTACTGTGGCAATACATAAATAAATGTCATGTTCAAGTTCAAAAGAATCAGAAATTAACCAAAATGTGACCATCTGCCATTAATTAAGTGGCAATGTACAAAATGTGAGTTACAAAAATAGTTACACAAGACTGGTTCCAACCTTTGTACTCTGACCGTCATTCACTACACTACTTATATTCCACGTCAAACATAGCCTATTCTGTACTGAATTAAATATTGAAATTAACTGCCAAACATATTGGCAAAAAAAGTCAGTTCATTTAGGAAAGCAATGAAAACTCATTAAAACCAGTGAATGGAATGTAGCAATTTATTAGATTAATAGCAACGTGTATTGTTTCGAGTGAGTGATTAGTAACATTGCCACACGCCATGCTTGACCCTCACCTGCCTCGGAGTGTTCCACTTGAGGGACCAAATTCGGATATAAAACAATGGTTGCATAGAAATATTCGTCAACCGTACAAATTCAATATTGAAACCATTTTCCTGTCAATGGTGCGTAAAGCGTTAGTGGTGCAATACTCTGAACGTGTACGGGGAAATACATCACCTGTTGCAACAATCAGTAAACACTGAAAACCGTTTGAGCATTCAAATGTTTGTCGAAAGCCATTGTTCTAGACTCAAGTTTCCAATACATTCAGGTTTTAAAATAAATTCCAGTATTTGAACTGTCACAGTGCACGTAACTTTTCTTGATTTCATGGAGGTTTTTCGGAAATTTGAACAAGTAAAGGGTTGACGCCCCAACGTGAGGAATTCTGGATCCACTACTATAGAAAGGAAAAGATATACTGTGCTTAACCTCAAAAATATGTTTCTGCTTTCTTGACGCAGCTCTGATAATTTTAGATTCTATATAAATTTCAGTATATTTTAGCTCCCTCTGTACCCCCTCCCTACTTAATTGGTACTATTTTGCAGGAATATTTTTATAAGCACAACGATTATAGATACTACTTTCATTGAACTTTAATTGAAAAGACCAGAAATGTCCCTGGTAGTCTTTCATTCGGTACAGATTTAGTCAATTCTGTCATTTGCGAGGAGATTGGGAAATTTTGTGCACGGTTTTACGATGGTGGTATGTGAGAAACCATTTGGAAACATACATCAATAACCAATACATTTCTCTCTCTCTCAAAAAAAATAGACCACCATTTTTATAGAAAAAGACAGAATTTACTGAACTTCCTACAGGGAGTTTGAATTAGATTTTGCTTCATTCTACACATTTGTAACATAATATGATGAGTTGCTTACAATAAATCACGCATGTTTGAACACACACACACAAAGAGAAAAAAATTGCCGGTCTGAGAATATGTGACATGTCAAAAATCGAGGAAAAACAGCACAAGAACAAAGGCAAGAGACGCAAGATTAATCGCACTGAGTGAATCACGAATGTCGGCAGTGTATATTGTTCTACGTTTCCTGGTCAGTGGATTCAACATGCAAAGAAACAATTGCACAGGAACTCATACATCATCGTCAGTCGTTATCTACTCGAGACTGAGCTACTTTTATGAGGATTGCAACATTTTACTCCCTCATCGTTATCATCTTTTCAGGAATAGAGCATTTGAAGATTCGGCTTGTAAAAAAACTCCTGCCATTATTAAAAAAAGGAATTATTCAGCAACAAATGAAATTAATCTGGATTAATCTTTAGCAGAAATAGGAATGAAGGGCACTTGACTGGTCGCCCTTAAATAACGCTCCTAAAACCTTTCATTTAATTTAATTTACTGGATTCAGTGACAAAAAATATTATAATTCACAGGATTATTTGAACGTGTAACCTTCTGAGCAAGAGGCCAAAACTTACCACAGAGCTAATAAGATATAGGCAACGGGGAAAAAAATGTTTCAATTGACCCCGATTCATATTTCAGTGATTTATCTGAATCCTTGAATTTCCGTTCCATTTTGGGGAAAACTCCTCTATTTCTTTTGCTGATGAATATTTATAGAAATTTTTATCCGCGACTGACATTACATTCGACGTACCAAGTAGTTACTTATATGTAGCACAGAACAATAATGGAAAACAAGTTTATGATCAATTTTAATCTGCGATCGTGATTCTTCGATATTTCCATTTCCTACGGAAAAGAATCTGATTTTTAAACAAATTGCTCTTCACTACCAATATCATTATGTTTGATTTAGAATATGAAAGTGTCAACTGCTGTTTACAGTAGTTAACAAATGAGGTTTCGGCTAATGAAGATACAAAAGTTTGATAAATCAAACTGACATAAAGTTCAATATTTTGATTTTGTCAAATAACAGAAGGCACCAGATACAAAGAGAAGGGGCAGATTTCCTGAAACGTGAGCCGCCCATTCGTCAAGGAGATGACTTGAAGGGCAGCTGATGATACTTAAAGGGTTGTAACATCCTTTTCTGATGGAAGGGTATCAGGACAGGTGTTATATATTTGGTTGCCCATTACTTATTTAAAACCTTCAGTTTTAACAAATTAGGACATGCTTCTCTGTTTATGCCTTTTAACTTTTTCATCTTCTTTTCTAAATCTCCACTTATTACAAATGAGAAGGTCCATGGTGTCTGTAAAAACAACAGTATTCTATTCTTGCAATATAAACTGGTCTGTTCCTTACCGGCAATCAAATAAAATGCAACTATTCATGGAAATTACACAAATACGACTTGCAAACTATCATTCTTGACAGAATAAATTGCGTTTTTGAAGTAAGCCCATCGCCATCGGTTGCACGTATGAAACATTTCAATGTATCCGACAGAATTACTTGTCGTGTAAAACCCGAATACCAATTCCGCTGTCGAAAAATGCAAAGCTCAAACAGTACTTTCCTTACGGAAAATCTTCCGCTTCTTGAGTTTATCTTTGATTGTTGTGTCTAAATTAAACAAAACCAACTACTTCCTGTGGATCAAATCCCTCATGATTTGGTGACTCGTAGTACTCTGATCACATTTGGAGAAACTTGCATATGACTGTTTGAGAACTGTTTTCCTAAAATTGATAAATTTTGCCTGGGTTATCTACCATACTATTGCGCAATATACATGTCCACTGGCTTACCAAATACAAATCCACATTAGAGTAAGAAAAGGGAAATTTAGTATCCAAGCTAAAATTTTACAACCAAGTACAAAGAAAAATTAGGCAAGAAAACTCTTCACAAACCCATTTAAATATCCCATCATCCCCTTTTTTCACGAAGTTTCAAAGCTTCATATTCCGTGTTAGTTGAAAATCAGATTTCGATCTAAGATCAACAAAGTACCAAAATCTTACATTTGCTATTGAGTAAAAAAGGAAATAACAGTTCAGCAATTGAACATCATTCTAATATTACTGATAGATTTATTTGTATCACCGTATTTCACGAATTGTTTGTTTTGTTGTCATTGTAATTTACCTCTGGCTTGTACAGCGTTCCGTTGCTGAAACGTAAAAAAGGCCAAATGGGGCAGATTTTGAAAAACAGAAGCACTTCAGAATTATTTCAAATCCACCTCCAGTAAAGTAGGTAGAAAAAATAGACAGATGCCACATTTGACCTTCACCTGCCCTAAATTCACAGCTCAGACCAAGGTAAACATAGGTTGCTTTCCATGCAGAGAATTTCAATATTTGAATCAGTTGTCCGAAGACCGCTAGACAAACTAAATGGAAGAGCAAATTCACGGGTATGGAACACTTAACACGTGTTCAATACTGGTGTTCAAACGACCGTTATTTCTAAAAGAATTACAACACAGACATATAGTCACAGAAAGTCGCCTGCGGAAAGGACGTGGGCCATGTTCAGTGTAAACAACTAAGCCTTGTAGAAACACCCTGAGGGAACATCACAAATTTCGGACTTTTGCGCGTATCTCAATAATTTCTGATGTGTTTTATAACTACTTCCGGTCAGCCATTTTGGTTGCTCAGTCGGTGCACATGCTGTATTTGCAAAGTAATTTCATATTAAAGGAATTACATATAGGAACGAAATTGGTTACTGATATGGAGGTAAGTAATGTGTGTTCACTATGCATTATGGATTATGAGTTGTCATAAAGTGATTGTGATGTAAATGATGACGATGTGAAAACCACGTGTGTACACTAAATTTTCACCCACATGCATTTTCAATGATGCAGAGAAAATGATGGAATATTTGTATTGAAATATATAAGTTTTGATTAACTGGAATATTTGTATTGAAATATATAAGTTTTGATTAACTAAGTTCTACTAGATCTGAGTGATGTTGCCACATTATTAATTTAAGTGCTTAGCAATTTTCTAGTAGAATAACAAGATGAAGGGTTCCTATGAATTTCTGACTATGTAAGATGGCCATCAAAAATTTTTGCTTCTTGATTTTAATTTCTGACTACTAAATGTTGTGGTCAAAAATTTTGTACCTTATTTTTTTGACAGAATGTTTATATGTTAGTATTTCTGACTGAATGCTCGTATGGCGGTAAAATTTCTGACTATGTATAAACCATAAATCACAAATTTCTGACTTGCAAATTACAGATCATTGAGGATATTGCTGGTGCGGTCACATGTGAGACTGATGAAATTCAAGTGTACGGAACAGTAACTTTTGAGCCAGATACTCTCTGGAATTATTCAGTACGGAAACTTCAATACATGTACAATGGAAACATCAATGATGTCAAAAGGGATTAAGCAAAACTTGTTGATATTTATTCACAGAATAGTGTTAAGAGGATGGATGTCAGAGAAACGGAATTTATTGGAAAGTCTGAAGAAGTCGACAATGAAGTTCTGTGTGATGTATTAGATACGAAGAACATAATTGGAAATGAAATTAAATATACGGGAGAAGGCAAAGGCCTTGATGACAGTAAATCTGACACTGAAACGGATGGATCCACCTGTAAGTCTGTCACATCGTATAATACTGATACTTTATCAGAAACAGATAGAGATTTGGACTGTCAGAGTATTTGTCCTGACAGCAAGGATTCCGAAATTTTTAAGCCAATGACTGTACAAGAAAACAAAACAATTGGGCATAAGGGTGACTTAACAGATGATGCAGAACCTTTGCCGAACATGGAGAAGAAAAGATACGCCGATGATACTCAGATAAAACAAGAAGTGGACAGTCCCATTCTAAAAGGAAATATTCCTAAAAGCACAGAAGCTCCTTTAATTGACATTACCAGTGACGACAATGAGAATGATTACAGCTACACTGAGCTCCTTCTGGAAGTCAGATTCAAGGAAATAGTGGTGAGTACTGAATAATACATTGATGTTTTCACTAGGACTGGTTTTAATGGTTGAACAGTAGTAATTTTTATAGGAATGTAAGTGATTGCAAGTCAGAAATTTGTGATAGTATATGCAGGCACAATACATGAGGACAGTCAGTAATTTCTGACTTTAAACATTTTCCAGCTGTGTACTATTGGCAGGCTATACCCCTTCAAATTCCAAATAAGGACCCTGATGATAGAATCCTTTTGTGGTATCTAAGAGCTTTTGACCATGAACTGATTGAGGTAAAAAAAAATTATTACTGGATGAGTTAATTTGTAAATGATTTGTCAATATTGCGAAAAGTTAATACTTAGAAATGGAATTGAAGAGTATTGGAAATTTGGTAACTTTCAGAATTATGGAGGAATCAACGATCTTTTTGAAAGCTTTCTCCAACAAGTTGAATTTGAGGAATTCACACAAATGTCTGCCGACAACCTGAGGAGCTGTGTAATAGAGTACACACAACAAAATATGCAGAAAGTTTCAGTAAATAAAAATGAGTTAAATATCCACTTGCATGTGTAGTAGTGTACCTAGGAAAAATTATGTTAATTGTAATATGTGATGTTTAATATTGTAATTCCAGAAGAAATGCAAATGGAACTTACATTTAAGATCAATTAAACTGGGGGATTATTTACAAAAAATGATCAACCGAAGTACAAATGGTCTAGACATTATTCTGATTATATTATCTATGATGCTGGATCTGATGACTGTTTCAAAAGTACATGTGGATATCCGATGAGAAGGAATTAGAGAAATGTGATGTATATCTGATGATGAAGAAGGGTGGGCACTTCACTGCTGCATGTCCGCATAGAGGATACAAAGTGATCATTGAAATTCTGGAACAATGCAGACCAATGTACATTACATCTGATAGCATGCGGGACAGCATGTACGCAGACCAGGAACCTGATGTATCATTTGACCAAAATGACACGGATATTAAAAATTATAATACTGAGAATTTTCACTACTGTTCAGTCGGTACTGGATGTTATGTAGTGTATTAATTTCAATAATATTTATTCCAGCATATAATGCATGCATTGCTTGAATGCTGCCGGAAGAGGGATGGAAAAGTAATCCTGAACGAGTAGATAAAGCTTTGGCAATACTGCAACGAGTTCCATTCACTGTAAGTAAAATTTTAATGTATACAATTATGTGGGTGTGTTGTAATTGAATAAGTTAGAAATTATTGATGCTAGTGTCAGCTGAAGACAGGTGTGGAAGAATGAAAGTCCGAAATTAGTGAGCATTTGAAATATTCAGTAATTGATCGATATGCGTGCAATCAATAATTTCTGACTTTACGAAATGTATAACTACAAATGTATGGGAATGGTGAACAATTGGACATTGGTATGCCTTGTTCCTTTGTTAGAGTTTTGTTAAATTAAATTTTATAGCCACACAAGGACAAGAATCAACTCCTTTCTGCAATACGTCCTCAGCTACTTGCAAGGAAAAAGGGATTTCTGTACGGTCCCCGACACATGAGGTGCCATCTTCTAGAATACACGAAAGAAAATTATGTTGAACTGGAAGTGGCTTTGAAGAAGCAACTGGAATCACATAGACAATCACTTCAAAATTTTATAGAGGTTATGGAGTGGACATCTGCTTCCAGTTCTGAGTTAACTTTGCTCATTTTGTGTCAAATGTTCAACATAGATATACTTGTAGTTAGAGCAGACTTTATTTGGTTGTCGTGCAATGTAGCTCCTAATGATTGTCATGTTGTTGTGGTGCAAAATTGTGATGGTAACTTTCTTGGTACTAAGAGGTTAGATGGGGAACTTGTAGACATAGGTGAAGTTCCTCAATACAAGGTAAATAGGATGAGGATTCCATCACTTAAAACGTCTACACCAAAAGAGAGAGTAATTTCGTCAGGGCCTGGTGATTTGGTGCAAACAGATATTTCGCCAATAGTTGAAGGTGAAAATCATTCCAAAACAGAAGGAAGTGAATTTTCTCTCAATGATACTTCTGAAAGCACACAACGACTTCGTGAAGAAATAAAAAAATTTGAAGAAGAAATTGCTGAGGAGGAAACTAGAAATTCAAGTGTCTGCAATGTGGTGGTGAATAGAAATATTCCCAAGTTAGATATTCGACAAATTGGCAATGACACATCCTCCAATTTCTCTCCTGCAGTGAATAAGCCGAAAGCGGATGACTTCTTAACTCCAAATTCAACTGATGGTGTCAATGTGACAGCAGAAGGTCAGGTCAACAGTAGCCAGAAATCAGAAACCATTCCATTGGCAGCAGATGGGAATTGTGGAAATGAATCTGGTGATGATAATGACGCTTCAACTGTTGACAATGCATATTCAAGTTATGTAGGTGAAGACATTTCAAACACGTTAGATCAGACAATAGCAGGTGAAGAACAGAAATCTGAGCAGACGGAGAATGTAGACGATCCAGACCTGACAATTGATGGGGAACATGCTGAAGACAAGTCAGAAATTAGTGATACTCCAATTCTGTCTGACAAGGAAAAGTCAGAAATTATTGAGAGAAAACCGAAGGTGGCATTGAAGAGACTAGGTTGTACTGGACCAGTAGTGCAGCTGAAAGAATTGAAGGCATTGCAGAATAAAGAAGAGAAGAAATTGAAATCGGACAGTACTTCAACCGGTGAAATGGAAATAAGTGTCATGAAATTGGGGTGCAATAAATGTCAAGATGTTTTCTACACTGAAGAGGGATACAATTCCCATCTGTTTAAGAAACATAAGATAAAAAATATTTACCGACATCCACCGACCGTAATAAATAAATTATGGACTAGACTACCAGAGAAAGCACTGCTCCTGGAAAACATGACAGAGTGTGACATTTGTATGGTAAGATTTTGAATAATGGACAACTTCATTATGCAGAGAGCTGGATGCAAGAAGAAAACAGTTGAGCAGGAAGAGGACAGGCAAGAGGATTTGTACAAACTTATTGAAAGACAAGAAGCAGAGAAGAAGAAGGAAGAAGAAAATGTAAAGAGTGCACATGAAGAGAGTGAACAAATAATAGAACCCACACAGAAGAACAAGTTGCGTAGAAGTAGGTCTAAGAAGAGAAGTTGGAATATACCTAAAAGAAGAAGAAGAAGGGATATATCGAGTAGTGTTGAGCCCAAGAGCAAGGTCTTTGTCAAGTCAAAGGTAGACGTAAATGAATTAAGTAGGTCTGGTGACAAAATGGAGAATGTTGAATTCTAAAGTAACCACTGGGCTACGCAAGAAACCTGAAATCCAAGTTCAGGATAATACTTCATCAACAGCTGATAAAGAAAACATCAAGAAAAATCGCATTTCCAATGCGGTGGCGGATAATGAAGAAATGGTAAATACCAAACACCCGAAGAGTCCTTCAAAAACACCACATTCTTCACCATCAACGTGAACGAGTTTCTGTTCCAACTGGGTTTGGGAGTGAATGATTTGAAAAGAGCAGCAGAAGGATCCGAAGACGTGTCCTCGTGGGATATGCATCTGGTTACGTTCAGAGCCCTGCGCACTCTTTGGCTCAGCTGGACTATTCAGGGACTTAGTGACCACTGCCGTGAAGAAGTCCCCCCATGCTTACACACTGCGATGTCTGATCTGTTAGTTTCTCCCCCAGCGCATGTACGAAATAGGAGGTACGAAACTGGGATGGATCAGAGACAATTTGCTGAAGGACTGGAGATGTGCCCGTTCACTGATCGTTGATGACTGGGGAGTGAACTTGCTGTGATGGCAAATGGTGAAGCGTAAAAAGTCAGAAATTAGTGAGAAGCCATCAGGTGTTCACACACGTTCTCAAACAACTTCTACTATTGTGAAACATAATGCCAGTAATGATGACACTAAAACAGCCAGTGACGATGAAGACTTGAATGATAACTTTTTCTCTTGCAAAGTGTGCAAGAAAAGTTTCAGCAATTATACCGAATATAAGAAACACAAAGTCACATGCACGAAGATTTCAAAGAAACATCAATGCAGCAAATGTGGCAAGGGATTTACACAGCAACACCTTCTTAATCAACATTTTGACTACAGACATAAGGACAAACCCAAATGTTTTGTTTGTGAGCCTTGTGGCAAAAGTTTCGAATTAAAGAAGACTGCAAGAACACGATTTGCAACTTCACAATAACAAAGATAAGAAATATTTGTGCGATTTTTGTAGTAGGTCTTTCTGGCACTTTGGTGAATTCACTTTGCATCGGGCATCCCATACAGAAATAAAGCCATTTAAATGTGGCCATTGTGGTGAGGCTTCTTTTGCATGTTCTGAGCATCTAACCAAACACCTGAAAAGGTGCGGTATTTCTGGTAACGTCAAATGCAACAAGTGTAGAAAATGCTTCAGTGAAGATCTAGGCTTAGCAAAGCACATCAAGGACATTCACGAGGAAAACACTAAGTGGCATTGCCCTTTCTGTGAGTTTATATATAATTCTGAAGGGGGATATTTCCAGCACTTAAGAATTAAGCATGGTATTGGCAGAAAGGGAAAGAAGTTTTCCGATGCCCTTTTGGAAAAATTGGCTGAACAAAACAAAGCGAATGTGACAGATGAATATAAATCTGAAAGTACAAACGACAGTACCACAGTACTCCAGAGTGATGCACACAACAAAGAATCTAATAAAGAAGAGGAAAAGGAAAAGAATTTGAACACTACAACTTCCAGCAAGAAGGAAATGACCCACAAATGTCCTTTTCCAAAATGTCAGGACCTACAATTGGCAAATGAATCGGATTACTACAAACATTTGTGGGATGAGCACAAACTAGGCAGAAACAAGTAAAGATTTGCATAATTAAGTTAGCACTTATGCACAGTAACCAGTACTTCTCATAAGGTACACTACACTAGTAATTGTTCGGAAGACATTTCCATTAGTACTAATTTACTTTGTGCACCCTATTAAGTGATTAATATTTTACTGTTAAGTGTTTCCTTTTGAAGACTAATTTCTCTATTAGCCTATATTTGTTGGCCGACTTAAAATAATGTAGCATATGATAATTTCGTAACGATATGGAACTCCAGTTAATCACTAATTTCTGCTTTGTTTTGTTAAAAAAGGGACTATGTCAATAATTTCTGACTTCCGAAATGTCTTAACTTCAAGCTTAAGTGCTGTAGTTATATCTAAGAAGTAGTGTGCACATTTCAGATTTTTCTCAAAAATTTCTGACTGCACAACCGTAAGTCGCACATGCACTCAAAAATTTCTGACTTTGAACACATAGCTTCCGTACTGTGGCAGGACTCAATGATGCCTAATGTGTGTTCTTTGTAAGATGCGAAAACTATTATGGGATTAATTTCTCTGTGTTTCAGTTTATTGTTTATAATGAACAAGTTCTTCATAGTACAATTTTGGTTCTTATAAGGTGCTGAATATGTTAAGGATAAAAATTACAAGGAATAGTATCTATTCATGATTTGTTAATATTTATTCACGTTGGAATATACATTATGTAGAAAATCCTGCACTGTCATTATGTTTAATTACTTTAAATGTCAAAAGTTTTGACTTTGTGACCCAATCGTTGCTCTAATGACAGTTTAGTTTCATCTATTTTGTAATATTGTCTTACACCTTTTCCACCCTTCACCACTGTTTTAGGCTTGGCTAAGGTGAACCAGCATCTTTTTTTTTTTCTTTTTGTTACCACTATTGAAGTCGAATAAATGTTGTTGGAAAGTTGAATTGGTCATTTCCATAATGTTCTTCTCCATTAAATATACAGGATAATTGTCTCTGGTACTTGTAGTAAATTCAAAGCCTCTGTTTCGATTGTGTTTAGTAGTGTTTATGTGTACCACATGTGATATCAGTTTCGGAATGTCCACAGACTTAGGAGCGCCTAAACCTGAAAATTCATATCCTGTTAGATCTGAAAAAAAACTTTCAACTGCAAGAGTTGACACAGCTCTTGTATTGTAACTATTGGACTTAGACATTCCGTACAATGAAAATCGAGTGCTAATAGTGTGAAGCAATGCCTCAAAAGTTTTTTTGGGAATTCCTTCCACATGAGTTGTTGGAGGAGGGTAGTTGGAAATGTCACATTTTGAAATGAGGAATGAGTACATGTCATTCCAATATTTTATGCGATTGTTCACATCCATTCCTCTTTCATCGCACGCCCTAAACCAATTTCTAAATCTTTGCACAAACTCAGCTTCAGAATTATCACCATTACTTGCCAATATATCTTCCACGTCTTGTGAAAAGAATCTCTTAGATATTTCACAATTCTGCCTGTCTAGTTTATCCTCCACTATAGTTAATGGAAGTACATCATGATTAGATTTACTGACATTTACAAATGCTTCTGTTGATACTCCGCTGAAACCTCTGTTGCAGATATGGAATCTCAAATTGTTGAGAATGTGGGTGTAGTCAAATGTACACATTTCCAATTGCTTCCTTTCAATGGAATACTCTGGATAGTTAAATATAATGTGCTTATCATCAAGGAAAGGAATATCAATATTTATTGGAATTGTACACTTACTCTCCCAAGCCATTACTTCATTCAAATGATTTATTTTGCAAAAAGCTGCTGCTAAATATTCCTTAGGATACTGAGAACTTAGTACAAAATTCTTATAAATTTCAAATAGTGTGCCTGGTTGACGGTGTGACATTTCATTGTCATCAGAAGTTTCTATGTGCAACATCTCTGGCATTTGTTTTAACTGCATGTAAATCTTATTTACACAAATATTCTTGCCATCAGTCCATTTGAATAGACATTTGTCAAATACAGACATTACCTGTTGATTCAGTATATCCATTTCATATTTAAACAGTTTATTCAAGTTTTTCTTGCTGCTGAGGTAATTACGTATGAATGTGTCAACACTTTCATTCTTCCACTTATGCTTATTGTCAATTTCTTGGAACTTGCGTAAAACCAACCTTATGCAGGATTCACCGACAGAAGTGGTACTTAGAGTACTTAGAGTACTTATGTTCGGTTCAACAGATGCATCATCAAAATCACTTTCATTCACAGAAATTTCTGACTCTTCAGATGGAATATAATCGGGATCACATTCTGAAGGGCTCCCGTCACTATCACTAATTTCTGACTCATCAATCGTATTCATTTGTGATTGTATCCTTCTATGTATTCTAGTGCCTTTTATCATGTCCTTCAATTCTTCTGTATTCAAACCTTCAGTGTATTTCTTTCTGTCATTTACAGTATATTTACGTACATATCTCTCCCAAATTTCTTTGCGATGATTTGTACGAACACTAGACATTTTCACGTTATTGACATCAAATGTTTCAATGGATATTCTTCTTGTTTTCTGCTCCCCTTCAACAAATCTCTCCATTGATATGCGTACACTATCCAGTTCTTTACTTTCCCAATCACAAAATACAATTGCACTCATCTCTTCCTTGTCATCCTGGGTTATGTCACTGTAAAGGAGCAGCTCATTTCATAAATCTGCATGCTCTCTACTTTCCATAGTTTCCTTAAAGAACTTGATACAATGTTGCAGATGAGTTAATGTCCTTCGACAGACTTAACAATTATTTGATGGAATTGTCCATCATAGACTTCACATAGTACACTTGTATTCTGTACCTTCAATTCATTCAGTATGTCATCTATAATATTATGCATTACTTTCATAGGCAAAGAGCTGCCTTTCATTCCATAAGCTACAGGCAAGTGGGGTGGTAGGTCATTTGAAAACATTTTTTCACAATCAGTTGCAACAAACGCAAGTATTTATGAAGCTTCTACTCGAAGAAAATTAATTCCACTTTCAACTTGCAGTGATAAATCATAGCACACACTGTTGAAGTAATCAATTCCTACTTCATTGACAATGACATTCAGGACATTTGTCAGCCTGAAATAGGCTGACCACTTAGAAGGATTTAACATTGCCACACAATTGCCATTAACTCTTGCAACTTCTCCAAGGTTCCTGCTTTCATCTTCTATTTCTGAATCAAAGGTGTCATTGTATTTTTTATTTCAGTTATTGAATGCAGTCTTTGTGGCTTACTTTTGTCATAATATTTTCTAAGTTCTGACAAAATGAATTTACATGTCTTTTCACTGAAATCACTTTCAACTACGACAACGCTGCTTTTAGAAATGAAGCATAACCAACATGCAGTCATGTGTCTTGCCTTCATAGTTATAAGTCCTTTTAATGCATCTCCTACACTCAGTTCATATTTCTGTTCTTCAACTTCTTGCACAATTATGCATATATCTTCATGTGCATTAGTTAAGGAAGTGTTACAGTTAGGAACATTTCCATCAGATCTGTGGTGATGTCTGAAATTAATTAATCAATTTCCATTAAGGTACAAAGGTTATCAGTTATGTCACTAATTTCTGACTTTATCTCAGCACTAATTGCCAATAATTTTTATCTCTCAAAAATTTCTGACTTTCAGCTCTTATTCCGATTATCAAAACAACTTAGCCTTACCTTATTACACACGGCAGAGAAACTGATAGAAATCTGGAATATAGTGATGTTGGAATAAATGAGCATCCCTCTTCATACATTATTGCACATGATGGGAGTAGGGCTGGCATAAA
>JBCAUG010550064.1:0-14733 GCA_038406175.1 Haplosyllis leylae | reverse complement strand
ATCACAGTCTGGAGGGTAAAAAGTTTGTTATGTACACTGACCACACAGCCCTAGTCTCTTTATTTTCAAAAAAGGACGATATATCAACTGGTCGACTAGCCAGATGGGTAGATCAATTTATGGGTCATACATTTGAGGTAAAATTCATTAGAGGCAAGGCAAACGTAGTTGCAGACTTGCTATCACGAAGGTCATATCCACCTCAACCTGAAGACCCAAAAGATATCATGGTCAGGGGTACAGTAAACATGCCCCCCAAATCTGTAAAATTTTCAGATATATCTATAGTGAAAGAATTTCGTAATGACGAAATAATCGGTGAGTCACCTATATTATTGGGACCTCCTAGATCAATACTAAAAGATGGAAAATCATGGGATCAAAAAGCAACAGAAGCAGGTTATAAACCAAAGGGTAAATATGCTATAGAAGCAGCCAAGAAAAAGAAAAAATTAGAAAAAATGCTTGAAAAGCAAAAGAGAAAAACTAATTCAAATCCCTCAAAACTAAATGTCATTACTAGGTCCAAAAGGGACACTACCTCAATAGAAAGGGGTAAAGGCATTGTAGAAAGGGATAACAACAAAATAGAAAGGGGTAGAAATCCTCAGGAAATTGTTGTTAAAAAGAAACGTGGAAGGCCAAAGAAAAAGGATAAACCTAAAATCTCACGTTTAGTAGCTAATAGACGTAGATCAAAATTGGCGACTAGGATGATTCCACTAGCAGAACAGAATATTATAGAATTCTGCAAGTTCCATATATTAAAACCAACAAAAAGACAATTAGTTCTAGAGCAGAAGAAGGACAATTTCTGTATGAATATGTCAGAATATATATTGAAAAACAGGCTTCCGGATGATAATACTCTAGCTAGAGAAATATTATTGATCCATGATCAATTTATCATTCTGGATAACCTATTGTTTAGACTATCTAAATCACTATTCAATAGAAACACTGAATATTCACTACAAATGGTCATCCCAGAAAAATGGATAGATTCACTCATAAAAACTGTCCATGCTGCACCCCTTGGTGGCCATTTAGCCTTGCTCAGAACCTACAATCTTATAAAAGGTAGATACTTCTTTAGGAATATGTATAAAATCATACATGACTATGTAGGGTTATGTCATACTTGCCTAATTAGCAAGAAAAAGCCAAGAAAGGTTAAATTACCTATGACTTTAAGAGACCCTATCTTTACACCATTTACCAATGTTACAGTGGATACAATAGGACCCCTCACTAAAAGTGTAGAAGGCCACCTGTATATTCACTTATGTACCGATTTCTCAAGTAGGTACCTAATAGCATGGTCAAGTAAAGAACAAACTAGTCAAGATTTTATATCAGAGTTCATAAATAAAGTAATTTGTGTCCACGGTGTACCATCAGTACTGTGCACTGACAATGGATCAATATTTACTTCAAAAATGATGAAAGCTTTTTGTAGAAAGTTTGGTATCAAACAAGTTCATGGAAGTGCTCTGCATAGTATTTCTCAGGGTCTCGCTGAACGCGGTAACCAATCAATAGAATCTTGTTTGAGAAGTTACGTAGGATTATGTCAAGAAAAGTGGAGCTTATATCTACAACCTATTGTTTTTGCTTTGAATAATTCAGTAAGCAGATCAACAGGTATAAGCCCTAACCTATTAATCTATGGTAAACAGGTGAGCTTGCCTTTAGAAGCTGCTGTTCATTTCGATGACAGTAAACCTGATCAATCCACTAAGGATTTAATTCTGGAAATGACAAAAAATAGAGTATCATTACAGAAACAAGCTGTAGAAAATTTAGGTATAGCACATAAAAAAATGAAAGAAAGGTATGATATCACTAGCAAACCGCACAAATATGAGGAAGGTGACATAGTTTACATGTATATACCAAAACTGTTAATAAAACAGACAAGTCGTAAACTTCAACCGTGTTATTCAGGACCTTACCTTGTATTGGAAAAACGCTCAAAAAGTACTGTAGTCTTGAGACGTTTATGTGACGGATTTGTAACAAAACCTATTCATGTAGAAAGACTACGTAAACCTATATCATCATTAGATAGAAAATTGTTATATAAAAAGTTGGAAAAGGATTTCAATATAAATCTATTAAATCCAGACAATATAGGAACTACGCCATTGAAGAATGACGATCTACCGGTAATACGAGAACGCAATAAAGTTCTTAAAAAGACTAGACAGCGTAGAATACGCCATAGACAAATGCTATAATAAATAGCTTCAAAACACAGGATTGAGCATAGCATTCTTTCTATATTATTTTTCAATTAATGTATCATTTCATTCCCATTATTATTAACACGAAACCATGGGAATTTACGTCTTAATATGCATTCTATATAGACATGGGTACAGTCTATATATAAACATTTCAATTGTCCCACGTACTAGCATTTTTGTTATGAAATTATATAATAACAACAATGTACCATAACCATCAGGCCTGGGAACTAAGGACTGATGACGTACTTTATTATGTTCTGTCTATTATAATAGACAACAACAAAAACAAAACTAAAACATTTCACTATTACGTTACGTACAATAACTTGGTAAATAAACGGCATAACCACAAAATTGTGTAGATTCGCCCTCATGTATATATTAAGTATATCAAAAATATACGCTAAAAAATATCATACACCCTGATCAATGAAATCACTGGATTCTTGCTTTAGGTCTTAAAAAGCCTACCAATCCTCCTGTCACTGGGTGGAAATTGGAAGAGAACTAGCCTTAGACCCAACCGGAGTTTTTGCATCCTGTCACACAGGTCTACCTCAGTGTACCGGATGACCACAGCACATAGTAAACATAGTTCCATCATAACAATTAGTAATTAACAACAATCAATCGTGTGAAAATTTATTTCACCTACCCACAATACAATAGTTAGTTTAGCTTACAACCCTTAGTTAGAGACGTTTATCCAGGGGTTACATTTAAAAACAAAAAGTTGCACTTACGTGTTTACGGAAAAGGACTCTGGGAAAATGCTAAAATTCCTGAGTTGTCCTTCATCAGTGAACTTTTCTCACGTTTAGAAATTCCTTTTGTCTGAAAAGACACTATATAAGACCAATTCAATTCTGAAAATGGTCATACCACTCTCACCGTCAGCTGTGTGTCCCGTTACCCGCAAGGCCAGTCTAAAACCTTTCCGACATGGAGAATTTCACCAACTCGTGGAAATACGGGAGGTAAGTTTTAAACCCCCTTTAAGGTGATATTAAGGTATAATTTAGGATTGGGATTAACAGTTGTTTAACTGTTAAAGCCGAGTATTTACTCTATTATTTCATCAGGTTGTGGCATAAGATTAATCGTATAAGACCGTTTCAGGTTATTTGTAGAACTCGTTCATTTTATACAAAAAACAAACAACCTATAATCAACCAAGTATAACTTTCAGTAGTGCTTCTATTTGTGCTACTGAAAACCACAATTTATCTGTGCGCCTTATCAGTATAGACTGGCGCTTGTGGTTATATCCATGAGTCACTGTTTTATCCCATAGGGACTTTTCACTCCTGTAGATAGAAACAGTGTTGTGTTTATTGCTTTTAAACAAGTCAATTAAAGCAAGTATGCTTTCCATTTCTTTATAGCAGGGGGAATGCATTTAAAATCGGATTTTCCGACCTCAATGACGGGGAAGAATCCTATGACTGGACTCTTCCTCACCTTTTGTCAAAAGCAGGTGTTAGGGGTCTGTATGGCGAAAACGCCATACAATTGATTTTCCAGGAGAGAAAACTCCTGGAGAGTAACTCCCACGGGGATTTAAAGTATATCTTCCTCGACCCATCCCTGCACAAAAGAGTGGACCATACAGATCCTTTGCAGGTTCTGGGCATCCATACCATATGCCAATGCTTAAATCCCTCACATCCAGGGGGATTGTCGGACCACCCGTTGACTAACACGGGATTGGCAACCTTCATTACCTATTGTGCGTCAAAAGGTGCTTTAGCCTACATGACTAGCACATCGGCTCCCTGGGTGTCAGCTGACCATAGACAAGCCGCTATGGACAAGGCATTTTATGAAGCCGTATCCGGCTGCATAGCACAACTGCCGTTCTGGCGAGCAGAGTCTCACGCTCTAGAAGAGATGTGTGGAGAGTAAGCATAAAATATTATACTTTACGCATCCCATTATTTATTATGATGCAATGTCCATAACATCATAGACTTATAAGAAGCATGTTATTTCACTAGACTTGAACATTTCAGCAATAACCCTCAGACTCACAACTAGTATATTGTATTGGACTAATACAACACACACACAATGGAGTTCTATACACTATGGAGTTATACCATATGGATTATATCATACATTGTTTTAGTTAAGACAAAAACCATTAGCAGACCACACTATGGAGTTATTTTTACTAGTATTAATAAACCTCTATACAATGGTCAGGTGGAATATCCTGTAGATATTCATATAAATCTGAGAGACTACCGATTTATTCCACCACCTATCAACATAGAATCTAAACTTGAACTTGACAAGGACAGTAACATGATAAATACCGCACTACACATAGACAAGTTGACAAGCAACACTTTTGGCGAAATTATCAAACTTTACAATTTGGTACAAGAGTATTTCCCAAGAAGAATCCCTCGCAGTTGGAATCCTTTCTATCTGATAGGGAACATTTTTGAGGAAATGCTAGGATTCGCTTCTGTAGACGATATAGCTGATCTACAGAGGGAGATTCGTTTAATAGCCAAAAATTCAGACACAGAAATTAGTATCTTAAAAAGTCTGACTGATGAATTTTCAGAGTTGTCAGATCAGTATGATGATTTCATTAATCATTATAGAATACAAAATAACCTAACTCTTGAATATATCCACAGAGTCCTTACTATTATAAATGTAATGGATTCCAACCACACTACTCGGATGAACTTTATCTCCAGTAGGCAGAATGTTGTCAATTATAATCTCGTGTTGTTACAGTATGCCAGCGCTCAACTGTCATCTTACATTGAGTTGAAGTTATACTACACACAGTTATTAAACAAAATGGAACAGTTAACTACTGGTTATCTAACACCAGATATAGTGCCGTTTAAACAGTTAGAGCGTATACTGCTCAGTTTAAACAACCTTGACCCTGACTACAAGGTTATGAACACATCTATATTTCATTTCTATAACGAGCCTATATCAGCTGTTCATTTTTCTAAATCTAAAATTTCTATAACTTTGAATGTACCAATGTCTTATACTGAGAACATTTTTGACGTCTACAGAGTCAATACTATTAAAGTTCCATCTAATACTAAGCTGTTAAGACCAGGGTACACAGAGATTTTGAACCTTCAGGATTATTTTGCAGTATCTAAATCAGGAATATATCATTTGTCATTATCAGAACAGACACTTAGTCAATGTCTCCACAAGGATATCTATAATTGTATAACACCTTTACCTATGCATGATATAGTTTTAAGAAGCTGTATTACTGGACTGTTTTATAACATGCCAGAAATAATTGACCATGCATGTAACTTTAATATACATTTGCATGGCTATCCTATCCCACAAGCTATTAGTCTGGATAAGGGTAAGTACCTATATTACACTAAAACTAACCATGCATCCTTAACTTGTAGAGGTAATGTCAGTATATCCCACAATAATTTTTCTTTGTATTCAATCGTGAAAGTGCCTTGTAAATGTTCATTAATCATGGGAGATCTATTGCTCATGAATAATGACTATAACTGTGTCTCTAGTAAAATCCCAGAAATCAAAATTGAGTATCTATATAATTTACCTTTGTTAGCTAGAATATCTAACTTAACGTTTAGAGAAGTAAAGCTAGGAAAAGCAACTCATTGGAATTTGACATATCTGGATAAAATAGCACAGACACAGTTAGAAAACGGCCGCGATTTAAAAATTAAATCTACTAATATTAAACACTTTGCGCATGAAGTTTCTAAATTAAGTAAAACCCTGTATTTATCCAATTTATTATGGAAACCGTTAAGATATTTAGGTGCTCATCCTGTTGTTCAAATATGTTTTAATGCATTGATAGTAATAGAATTTATAATCATTTTATTCGTTATAAAAAAGATCTTCAAATTAAACTCTACCTTGACCATCGTAACTAATCAATTACTGTATATCAAACGTACAAAAGCATTAAATATGTCTTATGTTAATGACGTATATCATAAATGGTACGACCAGAGACGTCGTTTACAGTTACTTGATAACAGAATTGAAGCTCATTTCCATGTAGGAGATGCTATTATTAGCTTTTTCATATTGGTAGCAATATATTACATGGTACGTAGAATATACCGTTGTTTCAAGCAAAAAGGTTTAAATCATAAGCACTCCAAGATGCAAACTTGCTCACTACCATATATTGGTATTAAGTTGTACAAAGGAGATGCTGCATTACTAATGCCACTTGTCTATTTGCCTTATGAACTGAATAACATCACAGCCAAATGGGATCAACATCCAAATCTACCCATGTCTCTACATGGATTCCTATACAGGAAACTGTCATTTGGTTGGACCAAACCGGTAGTACTACTTCTAACCCAGCAAAGGGAAGAATTGTCAATTGATTTACCATCAAGTATATGTATACCACTAATACACTTGTGGAAAGTATACTGGTATATTAAGGCAAACACTACACCAAAATATTCACTGGTTATTCATTATGGCAAGCAATCACAACAAATAGGATAATAAAAAAAAAATAAAAATAAAAATCTTGAAATAACAATTGAATACTACCATGTAATTAGCACTGTTGTTACCATTATTTTCATTATTTTCATTGTATTCATATGTTGTTTAAATTATTATTTTAGTCCTACCCGCTCTAACGACCGACTCGACGAGGTGCTGTTCGGTGGCCTCAGACCGTTCATCGGCGATGTTCCGGCCATACGAATCGGTGGAGATGAAGACCTCGTGATGCTAAACCCACCCGACATCGCATCACTGGTACAGAATCCATTCATCAGCTCTCCAGTCCCTGATCCGATCCGGATCACTAATCCAGATACGGGCAAGGATGTTCCGCTTGCGGACTTATCCGGTCATAAGTCCATCAGGAGTATCTGGGACCCGACTGTTCGTAGGCCTCGAGCACGAGCCATCCCTGGCCCCTTTCCAGTCAGAAACGGACCAAGGGGAAGGTTCTGGGACATAGAGTCCGACTCATCTGACGACTACAACCGATTATATGATGAGGGGGGGTACAACCCTTTTCAACATATGTTCGATTCGGATGAGTCGGACGATGGCGAAATTCTGGTCACGCAGATAGTCCGTAGCAACCCTTTAGACATAGGCCAGGGCACTACGGCAAAGACAGTAGCTGACATCTGGAAACCAGAAAAATCTGACAAGAACCACTGGGACCTTTGTGCCTTACATCTGGCACTTGCGGACATTTAAATCATTAAAAACAACAGACATTCGTGAATACGAACTATTATTCATATTTTGTACATACTAATTTTAATCATATAACCTGTATTTATTTCAGCTTTGTGTAAATAGTTAACCGCTATTTATACCACCTATAATATCCTTCTATATTAAAATTTTTTCAAATTCAAAATTATTCCCGACTATTTTGGAAAATGAATTTTTCTTTGTTTATTGCTGGGCCACTTTGGTAGCCCATTAAATTAAAAAAGCAAATTATTTATGAACAAGAAGAAAGGGAAAGACAATGGTAATGGTGATCAAGAACAGTATTTCTTATAAGAACAAGGATCGAGACCCGAGCTCTTGTCGAAATACGACACCGCAATGTACTTTCACGACATCGCTATCTCCGAAAGACCCCACCGGTATGACGGTGGATGGATGTGTGTTCATAGATACCAAAGTTGGGGAGATTTTGTAGCTTTATATAATTTCAAGTACACACTTGTAAGGTGTCCTTTCAGTCAAAATTCAAACACTTTATACACTTTTCGGTTATTTTTAATATCAAATTCTTTTTAATTCAAATTTCTCATCTTCTATAACATTTTACTTTAATATATATATGTACATATATTCTAAATTTATCGCTTATATAACAAGGGCATCGCTGATTGACAGAACTCTGCACCCAATCGGTCTATTTCGACTTACATTGCATGGTGGCGCCATCTCACGCCAACCGCGCAAACTTAACAAAATAGTTTTATGTTTCGCCGCTTCAGCAGAGTCGTCGCTGTTGTCGCTGCGTTTCCGCGCTTTAATAAGTTTATCTTGGCCGATTGGGGCTATGTTGTTCTTTCCTATATATAATCGCATATAATCACACATATCATGTTGCACCCACACGTTAAATAACGGGTGATCTAGTCGTTAAGTTGTTTTATATGTCTTTGTATTGTATTGTATATACACACTAGCTCAGTCACAGAAGTAGTAGTTTCCAATAGTTTCCATCTAGCCTTTTTTGTTTTTTATCAACGTCAAAGGATTTATAGTAACACCAATCCTTAGGATCCTTTAGTACCATCAGATTCTTACCCTTTTAGTAACACCAGGGTATTTTTATTTTCTTTTCTTGTACATTGTGTAAATATCTGGATGTCTATGACGTAGTCTTCTGTAGGCGTGCTGTACATAAAATCTTCGCACAGTCGACGTTAATGTTTAGACATCCATTGTATATATTATATTATATTATTGCATGGTAACGCCAATTGCGTGTATATCCTTGTACATTCTTGCATGGAACACATACCCGTGTTTATTTAATCAAAATTATTTTAATCCAGTGCTTCCAAGTATATCTAGCACAAAATTTTCTTGTATGCACCCATGAAACTTGTAAGATCTAGAAAGTAAAAAATAAAAACAATATATATAATTAATCGGTTATATTGTGATTTGGGGTTGTGTACTCTAGTGTATTTTGAGCATTTGGCAATCGATCTCTAAAAACAATATCATTTGATATACAACTTTATGAGTGACTACATCACTTCATTTCTATATTTGCTAAATTATTCAGTCAAACTTGTAATCAAACTTACCGTAATGTACACGTATGCCACACGAACGCGTAGATCCTCCACATTTGCGAGACAAAATTATTTTCAAAAAAAAAAAATTTAAATATACTTTCCTTTTCGGATGTAAATTTTACATGACACTAAGATTATTGGATAGTGATAGTAGCTATTCGTACCTGATCGACTCATAATAGGTCGACCGGACGTTGAATGGAACAATCAGACAAACACCAAGTCTTAGATATGTTTCCTCTGCCTGGTGAACCGGCCCATGAAATCAAACAAATAAACAAATTGTTTGTATACTGAGAATATCCGGCCACCAATCTTGACTATTTCCGCACTTTTTCATTTGCAAAGCAAAAGGTATTGTCCGTTTATACGATGGATTAATCACTTTATCCATGTCTTCAAAATTACTTGCTCCTAGTTGTACAGCTTTTGTCTAACTGACAACTTGTTTTCAACTTAGGACCCTGTTTATCTGGCACACCGCGTGGCATGCGTTCTACTCGTGTCAATTGTGAAATATTGTATCACTTTACAGCCAATTGAATCGTTTGTGTGCATAAATTTTTGTCAATATTTGTCTGCCACACACCGTGCTGTATCATTGTAATCTAGCATGTACCTAATGTTTTGGCGAATACGGTCTCCTGACAGACTATTATCTCGCCAGTCTACATTTCAACCAAAACAACATTTTACATGTTTGTGTAAAATATTAATTCTGGCTCTTTGCTTTACCAGGAGTTAAAGCTTAAGAAAGGGGTAATGTCAGTATTCAATATTCGTATATTAGGTACTTGCTATGTTGAAACCATAGACCCGGTATTCATAACTACGCATTACATCAGCCATACTAGCATGCCGTTGTGATCCATGGACACAACGTAGTATGACACATCACTGTTTAACTATGACATAGCATTGCATCACCCTGTACTATATATATAAGTTATACACTATACATAGACAGATTCAGATACAGATGCAGATCCAGAACTAGACAGAACTATAGAAAGACACATAGAGAGAACAGAGATACACGGAGAACATTAGATATAGAGTAGAGTACAGTAATGATTACATGAATGTATAGGAGACTTAGAATAATAAGAACTAAAGCAGACTATAGGATGAGATATAATATGTTAAGGAGATCGTAGTTGTTAAGCACAACTTTATACATTGGAATACACTTTCCTGAACACTTGTATATAATGGATTAATAAAGAATACTTTATGATTGAGATCTTGGTTTAGTGATTCTTTTATCACATGTCAACAGCCTGACATTTGGTGGAGAAACCTGGTCTTTCATAAGTATTCAATCCATATATATAAATATATATACATATTGAACAATTCACACTTGAAAAATCTTCAAAATATTTCCACTATGGAAAAGTCTAGTCTGAAATGGAGTCACAACGTGTCTTAAGACCTTCAACCCAGGAAAACACAGCAAATTCAATCGAATTTCGTAGCGCTTGGAAGAAGAAACGTGACGATAAATTACAGGCCAGACGTGATCAAAATAAAGAAGCAAATCAAGCATCCGTCGAAAAAGACACCACGGAACTACAGGTAAGTGAGCATGATTTCTCAACTTTGCTTACTGACAAAGAAAAGCTTATTTCACCTATAGAAATATTAAGTGATATAACACCAGTACATAAATTGAATGAACCAAAAACAATAATTGTCAGAGGTCCTTATGATAACTATGACATAGAGCTACCTCTTGATTGTTTTGCTAATGCATTCACAGCTTCAACCCCAGTAAATTCATTACACCCTAGAAACCTCATAACAGCTAATCAAAATTTAAATACTTTTGAGTCATTTATAAACTCACCAATTAGACCAACAGTGGTCAGTGGTAGGGACTCAACCCCTACAATTGACCAAATAGTAAACACTAGTCCATCTGTATTAAACAAGCACAGTAGCCTAATTGACACAAACTACATAGTGTCTGATAGTACAACTGTCAATAAAGCAGTAGACCTTAAAAAGTCAGCTGATATAAACACGCTTGTTTGGACTAAGGACAGATTAGATTTTGTAACCATACGTAGGCCATACTGTCTACGTAGAGCCCCTTCTCTCCCAGATTCAATAAACTGGGATGATATTACAGTCAGTGGAAATCTGAAAGATTTCAAAACCTCAACTGACGATATCTTGGTTAAATATCATACAAAATCCAATCTAAATACATACTCTTTTTCTGAAGTCAAACTTGACTCTATTCCACACAGTAGCAGTAATAGTATCAGTAATTATTCTATCAGTTCAGATAGAACTAGTGACACCGAAACCAATCTTTTCACATGCTTGACATTATTATCTAAAAATAGAATAGCCAACATAGTAAATCATGGTATTTTAAGATCCATACCTACGGTTAGGCTAAATAATAATGTAGTTATGGCAACTAAGGAAGAGGTTGGGGAAGTTATAAATTATTCTCTTAATGAGTTTAACACTTCAATCTCAGGTAAACTTAAGGAAATAGATACTAAAGTAGAAACAGTTTCTAAAACTGTAACAGATTTAAATAGTAAAATTGAAACTGAAAAGGGTTTTAACACTAATAGATTCAATGGATTAGAAACCCGCATTGATAGAAAGGTAAAATCTATGGTAGAAAATATTGATTCAAGCAATAAAGCTGAATTTTCTAGACTACATAGAAAAATTGAATCTAGACCAAATCCCTTATCTGTGAAACCCAGCATCGAAACTCGGCCTGAAGATCCGCACTCTCCAATAATCCCTAGGGTTACAAGAAAAGTAGAAATCGGCTTGTCATCTGAATTAGTAAAAGGTGAAACCTGTACTATGGACAGGCAACGATTTGAGAGGGGGGAGGTAAATAGTGATGCTGTGTATACCCCACACAGATCTCAGCATTCAGAATCTAGACTAACCACATGTAGAGGTCAAAACACCCAAATTACCGATAGTAATCATCCTCTCGCTCCTGGACCCACTCTCCATAATACACAAAATGGACAAATCCATTGCGATGTGCTTGGTAAAACCAGCATTCCTAGGATCCAATCCCATGTTGTTCCTAATGACAACAGGGAAAGTGATGTTGGTTTAGACAGAATTGCTACCAGTACAGGTGGCAATAGAAGAAGTAGTGATTACTTCAGTAGAGCTCCAGACCGCATCACAAGTGCACATTTAAATATTGCACCTAAACCAGACCCATTTGACGGCATAGACCCATACAGGTCTGCTAGTCAATTCATTGAGGAATTCGAGTTTTACATAACTGAATACTATACCAATGAAGATAAGCAGGTAAAAGCCTTGTACGGCTTCCTTAAGGGTCGACCAAAAATTTGGTATCAGAACACTGTGATGAAAGATCCTACATATCTACATTGCAAGGAACTGGTCATTGAAACATTTCTTAAAGAGTTCAGTGACGACGGCCAAAATATAGAAAAATCGTACAGGTCCAGAAGGCAGGGTGAAAAAGAAAGTGTTTGCACATATATAGACGATATGGAAAGGCTCTTAGGTTGTTCCACTATGAGCAAAACACATCAGGTGGAATTTGCAGTAAACAACATGGAAGTCCATCTCCGAAAAATCGTCTCCGGCAAAAGGTGCAAAAATTTTGGTGACCTACGACGCGAAGCTGCTTATGCCGAAAGTATAATAGAAACGGCAAAAGGCGCCTCATCTTCGACACCTTCTTCTAAGGTCAATAGCCTTCAGGTATCAGAGGACGTGTCTGCACTAAGCAATATGCTCCAGGCATTAAACTCACAACCTGAATTGTCTGATGAACCAGATGAGTTCACAGAAGAAGCTCTTCTTGCTAGGTTTGGCTATCAAAACCAAAATCAAGGTTTCCAGCGTCAAAACCAAGGCTATAATAACAGAGGTAAATCAGCCTATTCTGGAAATTCCACAAATAATTATAGTGGAAATTTCAACAGGCGCCCTCAGTTTAATTCCTCTAATAGTAAAAAGGAAACTGAGGTTCTCGAGTTAATAGGCCTGCAAAGACAAAAGGAGCAGTTGCTTAAAGACATTTGTGAATTATACAAGCACAAAGGTCAAGGAAAGCAAAATGGCTTTGATCGAAGAGATCGTAGAGATTTCTCTGATAAGGTTAAATACAGAGATAAAAGAGATAATAACCGCGAAGAAAATAACAACAGAAGAGGCGGTAGAAATCACGACAACCGTAGTGATAATTCAAATAGAGACAATCGTGACTCTAGTAATAGGAAATATCGTGACAAACAGGATAAAAAGTACAAAAAGGTATTGAATTCCATGCTTGATGTCATGACCTCCTCTGTGAATTCAGATTCAGAGGATTCTTCATCTTCAGAGGAAGAAGAATCAGCCACATAGGCTTTAGGGCAAGAAGGCAAAAAGGGACCTGATATTCTTGATCCCAAAATTACAGGTCAAATTAATTCTATATGTTTAGAATCAAATAGCAATAAAAATCTTGAGGAATCAGACCTAGCTTCAACTTCCTTGAAGAAAAATCAGGACGAAAATGATCAGGTGTACAGATTAACATCTAAGGATAGGGAATTTTTATATGACAATTGCAATTCAGACATCTTTGCTGAACCAGACTATTTAGTCATGACAATATGTAAGCGCAACCCTAGTACAAAGGTAGAATTATCTTTACCTATGTCACATGGTGGCATTTGGGCATATGCCTATACACACAAAATCAAAGCATTAGTAGACACAGGTGCTACTTTTACCTTTATTAATGAGGCATTCTTTAATAAATTACTGTTAGAAAACCCTAATATCTACACTAGACCGACTCATGTTAGAATCACTATGGGTGATAAACATGTAGCAGTTTGTAGGAAAGCTTGTGGCTTGACCATATTAATCAAAGGTCATGCTACAAAGTTTTTATTCCACATTTTAAAGGACCTCAGTCATCCAATTATTTTAGGACTAAATTGGATGAGAAAATATAACGGTGATGTTCAATTGGCCCGTGGTATAATTGAAGAAGAGATAGACTATTCATTATCAGCTATCAAAAATGCAAATATACCACCATATGCCAATACCATAGTGGCATGTAAATTTATAAATAATAAAATACCGGATGGAACCAAAGGTATCTCCTACAATTTTAGTGAAGACTCATTGTATGAGATAAAACCAACTTCCATCATCAAAAACGGTGGTTGTACTAATGTTATTGTATCAAACCCATCTGGTACACCAATCAAAATTTATAAATATCAAAAAATAGCTAACATAAATGTCATGGACGGTAGCATAATTGCATTGAATTCACTATCAGGTGAAGGTTTTTTAACAAATATTAACCACAAATCAAAAAGGGTTGACATAAAGCATAGCTCAACCATTAAAGAGTTTTCACCTATAAATACACCAGAAAGAGTTATGTCTGATATTCCAAAAACAAAAGGAATTTTAAAATATAAAATCAATCCAAACTTAACGGAAATTCAAAAACAGCAATTAATGCATGTTTTAGTAGAAAATGAAGATGCTTTCGTAACAAATGATTCTACAATAGGTAGAAAAACAGATTTGAGCATTGAAATAGATTTAAAAAAGGATGCAGTACCCCAAAATACACGTTCATATAGACTGAACAATCACAGAGAGAAAATACTACAGAAACTGATAGAAAA
>JBCAUG010549953.1:0-14733 GCA_038406175.1 Haplosyllis leylae | reverse complement strand
AACAAAGCTCACTTCAGAAATCTCCTGCCCAACAGATTCCTCCCTAGCTCAGGGGTAGAGCACTGGTCTCAGGATCCGGAGGTCCTGGTTTCAAACCCCACTGGGGACAATTTTTGATAATTTTTTTTTGCTCTTCCCTGTGCAAAGATCTGTCAGATAATCTGACAGAAACGCATATCGTGAAAAACTCAATTACTACAGTATGTGTTAATTATTTGATGAAGTACATGCAATCTACCAAGTAGTGGAAGTATTAGATCTAAATAAACCATTCTTTTAAAATTTAAATTGTGATGATTCTTAAAAATTGTTTTTCATTTCTCTCAGATTTGCTTATCGTTAAAACCTCAAATATTCTGCTGGAAAAGCGCTGCGCATCAAGTAGCGAGAAATAGATGAGTTTTTCTATCATTCATCATTTTCTACAAAATCCTGGCAAAATTCTGCCAGCACTGACAATCAATAGATCGCAACCATTGAATGTCAATGCAAACAGGATTCTGCGAGAATTTGTCAGTAATTTGTGAATTGTAGAAAAACCCGAACACACACATCGATAGTTCTTTATTCTGATATTAGGACTCCGCAGGATAAGCAGTTTTATTCCGAACCCCTTTCTTAGGTTCTAGCATCAGAGTGGTTTGACTCGCTTCACAAGTCAGCAGCCTCACCGCATGCTTGAGACAGTGGCGGATCTAGAGGACTCAAAGGACGCCCCCTGAGGGCCTAAATTTCTTTATTTTTATGCAGTCTTTGGGGAAAATTGGTCTAACTGTAGATTGCGCCCCCTCCCTTGGGGTTATCGCCCCCTGAGAAATCCTGGATCCACCACTGCGCGATGTGGACTTTACGTTAGTTTGTGCTCAGTGATTTACTAAGATTATTTTAATACCCCTCCAGTGGAGAGACTACGGTTTATCCGCTTATGGCTTGCCTACTTGTGTAGGTCTATCTTGTATGACTTCAACAATACTTTTGTTCAAGCATTTTATCTTTGGAGGATGTAGATAAATAAATCAGCTGAGAAAAAGTGAGGTTTACGCTTACCTATCCAATTGATTTTTCCCTTAATGGTAGGTAAGGTCATTTAACAAATTTGTCAAATTAGTTAAATGCAATTCAAACTGGTGGTAGTCAATAATGATATTCAATCCAAATTGCCAATGGTAAATTTACTATGGCTTGTTATAAAAGTTAAAAAACTAGCCATAGTGAATTTACTGTTGCCCATTTGGATTGATTATCATTATTTACTACCACCAGTTTGAATTGCATTTAACTAATTTGACAAATTTGTGAAATGAACTAACCTACCATTAAAGGAAAACCTGAATGGCCACTTCGCAGGGGTGTACATGTTTATTGCTCGAACATTTCATATCTCATGCCAAATGGACATATGACCCTCACCATTAATTTGCTTTGATGTAACTTTTTGTGTATTTCATTTAGGACACACATGTGAAGTGTTGCAATGTTTACCTTGTGAAGGTGACTGTGTTGTTGTTGTTGGTGGTGGTGGTGGAGGAGGAGGAGGAGGTGGTGGTGGTACCAGGTTGCATATTGGAGTTAAATGGTCCCAATTTCCTGATTCCTGGCAAGTCCTAGAACCAGATCCATCCAAGCTGTATCCATCATTACAACTGAAAGAAGCCACTGTATCCACAGGATATCCTCCATTAACTTGTGGTTTGTTGTAGCTTACTCCTCCATTACTAAGGCTTAAACCTGCACAGGTTACTACATGCAAAGAGAATTGACATGACATGACAATATTAATATTATTATTGAAAAAGTCACATTCTGTTGAGATGTTCAAATGCCAAGGAATACACCAGTTTCTTTTTGTACCAATTTAAATGAAACTCCTTCAGTGTAATGAATATATGAGATCTTCATGTTGTTCAACAAAAAATTGTAACAATAATGAAATGAATCATTAGATGTACTTTGATTATTAATAGTATTCTGGACGTTTCATTACTTTGTACACAGCTTGCAGGTTGAGGATTCCAGCTGCCATAGATGTTGCAAGCACTTGAATCAGGTCCATCTAATTTGTATCCATAATTACATGTGAAGGAAACTGATGTATTTACAGAGTATGATCCATTACTCCCTGGTGGATTTATTTGACCATTTGTTAACATTGGAGCTGCACAGGTTATTGCTGGAATGAATAAAAAGAATTCATGGAATGCCATATATGGTCCTATCCACAGATTATATTTCATTCAACACTAACATTTAACTTTTACAGTGTTTTTGTGAAGCACTCATTTAGCTAAACAAACAGCAGACATCAGTCTGGCTGCCTTAGAGTTAGGTTTATTCTGAAGACCAGGAACTTTACAACAAAATGTAGTCTAGCTTTAAAACATGGTTTTGATCTTTTTTATTATGACATGCAGCACAATGATAGTTTGGTATTAACTTTACATAGGTTTTGGCTCATAATAGCAATTTTCAGGAAGTTCAATAAATTCAGCATTTTGTGTAAATTCTGTCTGATGTTTTAGTTTGTATTTTAAAGTATATTGGAAAAACTATAGTATTTACAACCAATTTCTTGGTAAAAATAAATAAGGAGATCTTAGGTACATGGAAACGTTTCAAGATTTACTTTTCTTTTAGGTGGATACCCAAGACTTAAAGTTCTAACTATGTCAGTAATTTTTTAAATATATCTTAGCAATTAAAAAGTTGGAAAGTCTCCTCATAGCTCAGATCTCCTTGGCAATATCTATCACGAAATTTATCGTACACATTTCAGTATTTCCTGTCCACTCTAAAACATATAAAACATTAATCACGGACGCCCATACTACTTCCGATTGAATTTACTGATATCATCGCAAATGGCAGAATTTATTGAGCTTCCGGCAGGGTTCTTGAGCAATGACCGTCTCAATTATAAAGCAACAACGTAACATGTGTCATCGTGTGTTTCAAAATGCTGAGTCGACATCTCGAGTTTAGAGTGACATGTAGAATCTAGTGTTTAGAGTTTAAATTATTCCTTCATTATTTTGCCTTGAAATAGCATAAAAACTGTTCTAAAATAATATTTATTTGTAATTTATTTGTATCAGATATTATTTTCATTTAAATTTCCTTGATTTAGACTTTTTTGTAAAAAAATGTGCTATTCACCCTCTGAGAGAGTGAAGAGCATATTTTTTTACAAAAATGTCTAATTCAAGGAATTTTAAATAAAAATGATACTTATTTTAGTGAAAAAAATTACATGTATATATTATACAACATTTTTGTACTATTCCAAAGCAAAATAATTGAGAAATAATGCAAACTCTGAACACTAGACTCTACATGTCTCTCTAAACCCGAGATTTCGACTCAGCATTTTGCGGGCCTCTGTGTCAGCTACATCACACATCATGACCTGTTTCTAAAATGACATCTTAAAACATTTAAATGCAACGCATCCAGTTTTACCTTTACAAGTCGGGAAAGGTAGATCCCATTTTCCACGTCCAGCACATTGCACAATTCCATATCCAGAAAGTTGGTAGCCCGGGTCGCAAGCAAAATATGCTGTCGCCATTGGACTACATTGTACTCCAAGAGCGATGCATCCAAATGGATCAAAAGCGTATCCATTGGGAATGGTTGGAATGGCACAAAAGGCTAAAAGAACAATTAAAATATAGTATTTTTATCAATTTATTTTCTGTCATGAATATCAATCAAATCAAACTCCAAACCGGTTACCCTGATCATTAAGTAAAACTGAGTACTTCCTCCTGACACATTCAAATTTTAGGCGAGAGATATTGTGAATATATTCATGTAATTGAACAGCATAGCCTTGGAAAATATACGTTATGCACATGCAAGGAAAATAGAAACTAGACTTTACTGGTGGCTCAGTTCATCAGTCAACCAGATGAGGAAATTGTCCCATAGACGCAATGTTATTTTCGGAATTATAACTTAGATTAAAAAAGGGCTGTTTCTGTAATACCATCTACAGTATCATAAACCAACTAATGAACAAGGATGAGAGACAAAGTAGGGTGCAGAATTGACTTTGATCTCAATTTGTAAAACTTTTCAGAATCATTTCCTTTGGTGTTTTCCCATAGTATTTCTTATTATATTTGAATTATCCTCATCAGAATATTTTGGGTATCTGATACAGAAGACGGAAATCAGTCCTTTCACTCCATAATATTTTTGGAATCATGTTTTGCATCCAAAATACACTGTGTACACAAGACCATCTGATCATATTGTCAATTAAAAACATAAATAAACATAAATTATGATAATCATATGTAAAGTACCAAAGAGTAGGAGCAGATATTGTCTCTTACACAGAATATTGATTCTGTAGTTTGCAGATGAGTAATTTAGCTGACCCTCAACTCACTTACTTGTTTCAGCTTATTTTTCCTATGGTCATCTCAAAAACAATTCCAAGCATTTTTCTGATATATGTGCACCATTTCAATATTCCATCTCACTTACAGATAATATAAACAAAAATGAGTAAAAGAGTCGATTGTCAGCTAAATTGGTCCTCTCCAAACACTGCATCAACTTTCATAGAACACCACTCTACATCCATTTTGCCACTTTTCTAAGAGGTAAACTATCCTGGAAGGGGTGATAAATCAATTTTCTATGCAGAATGGTAGTCCACTTAAGTTAGCTCCGCAGTTTGCAGTGGAGCAATTCAGCCAACTCTTGACCCATTTACTCGTTTCAGCTTAGTTGTGCTATAGGCATCTGAAGATCAATTTCAAGCATTTTATTGATGGTATTTGCTATGAGGATGTTTAGACCCTTCTGTAACTGCTCATAGATGATGTAAACAGAAACAAGTAAATAAGTCAAGGTCAGCTAAATTGCTTCTCTCCAAACTGTGGAGTCAACTTTGATCACACAGCACTCTATAACCATTTTGTCACTTTTCTAAGAGGTAAACTATCCTGGAGAGGGTGATAAATCAATTTTCTATGCAGAATGGTAGTCCACTGAAGTTAGCTTCACAGTTCGCAGTGGAGCAATTCAGCTGACCCTCGACTCATTTACTCGTTTCAGCTTAGTTGTCCTATGGGCTTCTCAAGATCAACTTAAAGCATTTGTTGGTAGTTTTTGTACCTTATGAGGATGCTTAGAACCTTCCATAACTGTTGACAGGCAATGTAAACAGAAAATAGTAAATGAGTCAATGGTCAGCTGAAATGAGTAAATCCCACAATCTGTGGAGTTAACTTAAGTGGACTACCATTCTGCATAGAAAATTGATTTATCACCCCTTCCAGGATAGTTTACCTCTTAGATCTGTTTATATTATCTGTAAGTGAGATGGAATATTGAAATGGTGCACATATATCGGAAAAATACCTGAAATTGTTTTTGAGATGACCATAGGAAAAATAAGCTGAAACAAGTAAATGAGTTGAGGGTCACCTAAATTACTCATCTGCAAACTACAGAGTCAATATTCTGTGTAAGAGACAATATCTGCTCCTACTCTTTGGTGCTTTACATATGATTATCATAATTTATGTTTATTTATGTTTTTAATTGACAATATGATCAGATGGTCTTGTGTACACAGTGTATTTTGGATGCAAAACATGATTCCAAAAATATTATGGAGTGAAAGGACTGATTTCCTCTTCTGTATCAGATATATAAAATATTCTGACAATGTTTTTATGAAAATAAGCTGTGTATGACTATGTTGATGACCCTTTCATGTTTTCCCATAATATTTCTTATTATATTTAAATTACTAAATGATTCTGAAAAGTTTTACAAATTGCGATCAAAGTCAATTCTGCACCCAACTTTTTCTCTCATCTTTGGACGTTTTTTTCCGGTAATTTGTACACTGGCGACATCAATGAATTTCAAATTAAACTAATATGATTCTGTCGATTTTCGCATCTGTATTAAATATATAAGAATCAACCTCTTGGTCTTATGTAGGAACTTCTGTATCAAAGCCAAAGATACATGCCACATGTATCATTTTTATCAATGATCAAACTCTTACACTGACCAACATCATAGGGTATACTGACCTACATCATAGGGTATGCATTACAGTACTGGAGTCGGTGTCCAGATTCCTGGTTCTGTACAACGAACTTCTGCTCTTCCATAAGGGTGATACAGACTAAAGTTACTACACAACACGAGGGCATTTGTCCCAACGGGGTATGTGCCATTGGGTAATAGTTGTTGATCAATGCTGCTTATTATTCCGTTGACTGGAGTAGGATCGGAACAGGTACCTTTTGAAAAAAAAACAAGTCTTCATTTATTGATGCCCAGGCCATTTTAATTACGTTCGTGATATTCTTACAATCGAGTTTTTCCCAAATTGCCATCAACACAAAATTGACAGATCTGGCAATTACTTCTTTCCTTAATTTCTCTATGTTAAATTTGTTATGGTCACTGATAAATTTGGTAGGGTATGCCACTCAATCTTGTAATTAATGATATGTATTAAAAGAACTGACATGCCAAGATACGTATGAAAAAAATAAAGCTTAAACTGTAACACAAAAATGCTAGATCTGGCAGATCTGACAAAATTGTATAATTACGGAAAAACACGAATGGGTAACTTACCAAAAGTGACCTTATATAAGTTTTCCTTAAATGACTTTCACTGAATTTAATGAATCATGACAAAGTCCAAAAGTGGTATCGCTATCATTAATATTCCATAACTGGTATCAGTAACATTCTCAGATTTTCTATTACTCGGTCTGGGTTACCCACAGGTAGTTAAGAGAATGTACTTTCTGTTACTACGATTCAAGTTTATTGATGCAATTCTCCGGTCATTGCCCGACAAATTGTGCCAATCATGTCAATCCTTACTAATTTCACACAGGGTTTATGAAAAGATTTTGATGTCGGGTTTTGCTGATTGGCTCAAATGAAATGATATGGAAAACTTCTTTCGCATTGGAAACGTAACTTCCAGTGGTAGCCATACCACTTTTAGATTTTGGAATGATTCAGTGAATTCACTGAATTCAGGAGAAATCCCTTTGAACTTTTCAGGCAGACTGCAACAAGAGTACTTTAAGAGGTCTAAACGCATTTGATTTTGGTTGATTGGCATTCCAAGCATGCACAATTTTTTAGAAAGGTTCGTTCTTTCGTTCAGTTAATGGCTTCTTTCAATAAAATGCAATGAAATAATGGACAAATAGAAACCATTTTTATCTTTAAACCAAAACTTTCTTCTGAACGTTTTTTAGTTATTGAAAACTTTGGAATATGTACATACCATTTGGATTCGTTACCTCTTGAGCTGAAATCATAAAACGTTTTTGATATTCGCGTTTTTCCTATTTTTTTTTTTTTTTTTTGATATTGCTTTAACCGTGATCTTTCGCTTAATCTGGTTGAACAAATTTCAATCAGTAAACAAAAATTCAGCAAAGAGACAAAAATAAAGTAACCCTACATGGCAACGGTTCCCAAGCTCTCGAATGACGTCATGATGCCAGATAATGACGTTAAATTTGTGTACAAAAAATAGCACTATTTCATCACGATGATCACTTAATTCTCGAATTTTCATTCGAGAGCTAAAAAACGATTTTTACTCACCATAGTCAATAGGTTCGCATCTTCCAAGAGGTGGAAACCAGGTATTCTCCGCTATACATGTGATCCGTGGCGATCCCACAAAACGGTATCCCACATAGCAGTCGTACAGAATTGTTGCGTTTAGAGGGCACTGAGAATTCGGACAATTTCATACTCCTACAGTTCTACCCCCAGGTGGTTGCGGCCTTGTACAGGTTGCTGCAACATACGAAAAGTTATTTGAGTTTTTCACGATAGGCGTTTCTGTCAGATTATCTGACAGATTTTTACACAGGGAGGAGCAAAAAAAAAATCGTCAAAAATTGCCCCCATTGGGATTTGAAACCAGGACCTCTGGATCCTGAGACCAATGCTCTACCCCTGAGCTAAGTCACTATTTGGTTGTCTGTGCGAATCATTAAGGCCTTTATAAAGTCATCCTCTATTGATTCTAGAAATGAGGGGGCAATTTTTGATGAATTTTTTTTCTCTTCTCTGCGCAAAGATCTGTCAGATAATCTGACAGAAATGCCTATCGTGAAAAATTCAATTGATACATATTGAAAGTAAATGAGAGGCACATTTTCTCAAAGATAATTGTTCATATTCTTTTGCAGGACACAAGTCTTCTTTTCGGGGCCACAGACTACATTGCTATTTTTCTTTCTTTTCTTTATGGTTTCGAAATACAACATTTAGATTTAGATTAAGCAATACAAGAAATGAATATGTCTAAAACATTGTCATTTTAAAGTTCTTCCCACATAGCATTTTGTTGTATTTAATGTTTTAGACTTCTCTGAAATATAATTGGTATCTAAATCTCTGGTTGGATAGAAATAGTAATTCTCCTCCAGTCGAGTTTTTCCTTATGAGATTCCGTAGAATTCTATAGAATTTAAAATAAAAATTTGTAAAAAGTGGTATTTGAACTGAATACCTCTTGCTTAAGAGTCATAGGTGCCAGCAGGGCACCACAGAGACATAAGCAACAGAGAGAACATTTGAATGGATCCAAAGTCATGCTTCACTGATTTGTCACATTCCACAGAAGTTTATAGAATTCTACAGAATGCATCTTCATAAGGAAAAAAATCGAATAGCACATTTTAGACTTTTGAATGTCCAAAGAAACAAAAAAAAAAAAAAGAAATAGCAATGTAGCCGGAGCCTTGATTGGAGTCCAACCTTTCTCAAGGGCAATAATCAATTGATTAACTAATTAACAGACTAACTGATTGACTAATTTAACCACATTTTGTTCATCGTTGGTAGATTTTTGTTTGGGAAAATGTTTGTAACAATTTAATGCGAGGTTTAAATAATTAATTAATTATTGATTTATTAATTACTACTAATTAAAATAGAGGTCAGAGGTCACAGCTTACATAAAGCAAAAATACCTTGTTATATTTTCTAGCCTGTAGGGACAATAAGATAATATCACGTTATGAAAAGTCACAACAGACATACCCATGAGCCATGACCTATGATGCAACGTCATTATGACATAATGAAGTCATGATGGCATTTTTTGTAAACAAATTCCCACCAATGACTGCAGCCTAAAGTGGGCCTACTTACCATAAAAGTGCACATTCTCAAAAAACTATAGAACCCCCCTTTCAATCACTAAGCTGACTCTAAATGAGCCAGCAATGAGATATTTTGTGTCTCCTTTGTGCAATGTTTAGATGTTTAAAGTTATTTACTACGGTACTTCCACAAGTATCCATTTTATTTACCAACAATTTATTTATTTACCTTGTTAAAAGATAAAAGTTCTCCCTGTGTTCCCTGGGATGGACCAAATGCGCTTCGTACATATTACTAATGCATTAGAAAACATAAGTCAATCAGAGAATTGCAATAGGTGACTCCAAGGTTGCATGCTTCTCTGCGTTACTTCCCTCATTCATCTGCCACTTACTGACCCATAACAATTAGAGTAGATGCTGGATGTTTTACTTCCCTCATTCATCTACCACTCACTGACCCCTAACAATTAGAGTAGATGCTGGATGTGTTACTTCCCTCATTCATCTACCACTTACTGACCCCTAACAATTAGAGTAGATGCTGGATGTGTTACTTCCCTCATTCATCTGCCACTTACTGACCCCTAACAATTAGAGTAGATGCTGGATGTGTTACTTCCCTCATTCATCTGCAACTTACTGACTCCTAACAAGATGCTGGATGTGTTGCCTCCCTCATTTATCTGCCACTCACTGACCCCTAACAATTAGAGTAGATGCTGGAGGTGTTATTTCCCTGTGCTCAATCAGCTACCTGTTACTGACTCCTAACAATGACAGAGTGGATCCTAAATTCCTTCATTGATCTACTTCTTACTAACCCCTAACAATCAGAGAGGTTATGCTGAATGTGTTACTTCCCTATTTTCATTCACCTACCTCTTACTGAATGCTAACAATCACAGAGTGGATACTGGAGATGATACTTCCCTAACCACTTTCACCACCTATCACCAACCCCTAACAATTAGAGTGGATGCTGGATGTGTTACTTCCCTATGCTCATTCACCTACCTCTTACAAACTCCTCACAATCACAAGGTCGATGCTGGATGTCTTACTTTCCTGATAAAAAGTTTTATCCAACAATTTAAAAGTACACACAAGAATACAAAAAAAACCATAGTGAACAAAGAAAGAGTATCCATCTAAGAGAGGATTTTGGGAATCATATTTGAAATATTTAGAAATTCTGGCTTTGCATGTGATATTGTTGGTTCCCATGGAATATTTTGTTTCAGACCTGGTGAAATAGTGAGTGGGAAAATTGAATATATCATTAATGTCTTAATTTTAAATATCTCATTATTCTGTTTGTTGGATTGGGATACCTAATAACACCAAAAAATTACAGTAATACAATTGTCATTTTTAATGCTACATTTGCAATATTAATGATGATAAAGTTCTCATTTTGCTTTATCTTTTTGACTAAAAATACAGCATATTTCACCTTCCTAGAGATATTAGAAAAGTAGCTAGAGGGAATTTAAGCATAAAAGAGTTAATTGATCTTACATTGGTTTTCATTGTGATACTGGTCATAATTGGCTATAATTTTTTTCTTTTCATAATTTTAATTATTATCATCAGACAAATGGACACCCCAGACTATAGAAACAAAGGATCCTGTTGGAATTAGGATTATTCATTGAAGTCATATTCTATTTGCTAAGAACCTGGCCATCAATTTAAATCACAAGCTTTATGGTTGTTATTGTAGCAATTGAGAATCAGCTGTTACACTAAGTATTGTTCTAGAGAATAAGATTTGTTCTACGAAACTGGAACATAAGTCATCTACTGTAGAAATTCCATTGTTCTTTTTTTTAAGCAGATAGTCGGAATGTTTCTCGCCTATTTCATCATCTGTGTCCAGTTCGCTGCGAGTAACACTGACTGTGTGGATTCAAAATCCTACTAATGTAACATGAGAAGGATTTGTCACAACCCACGGTAGTGGAATATACGTTTGTTTTGGCCTTGATCAACCTTGACCTTGAGCAATCATAATAGTGAATACATTTCTCTCTTCAATTCGACTTCACACGGCCACATCATTTTGCTGACGTCATCATCATTTCATTTCACTGTGTCGTGTGACGCTTCCTTTTTCATATATGACAGTACTTGGCGAGCATTTCTAGTTAATTCTGATTGGTCAGCTTCAACATCATCAATATTTTTAAAATTATCCTATTGGTCAACTCGCTGATTTTCTGCTTCCGCTTTACCCTCGCCAAGTACTGTCATCTTATTGGCCAATTCAACTTCCGCTTTACTGCCAAGTGCCATCACTGAATTTACACTGTTTGGTATGAATTATACATTTTAGACAGTGCAATTGACACACTTGCAACGAACTTTAAATTTCACATAGGATTAAGGAGTTAAAAAAATGACAAACACGACTGAAAACAGTACCTTCCCGCATGCGGTATCAAACAATATTGCAAAAAGGAAAATATATTGAAAGAAAATGTACACAAAAAATCGAGAGTGAATTCAGACCTTCAGAAAATGGTCTTAATTTGATCAACCAGATATGATGCATGCGCTCATCAATCAATGGTTCTTTAAGTTCAGTCTGGAGAAGATAAAAGTGAGCCTATTTCTTTCCTTTAGAATTTGAGTCAATTTAAAATATTTCTAGCCAGCACACAGTGATATTGAGGACATCATGGATATGTTAAGTGTCTAGTATACCATTCCTGCGCCAAAGACAAGCAGGACAATAATGTTGGTGACATGGTGGACAAGTTAAAAAGTCCAGTACAAGATAGTAATCACAATTGGCACCACCTCTCTCTCCCTGACACGGAGGAGAAATTGTTGTTAAAAACAAGAGTTTAATGAGCCATGTTGGAACTAATGTAATATTTATCTCTATGAGAACTTTTAAGACATTATACCAAAATTACATAATCATATTAATAAGTGTACTGTTTGGGAAGTGGTCAATCTTTTACAATTTTAGTGGAGCATTTATTCCCTTTTACACTTCACAAATGAAGTGTATTTGAGACTTAAGTTGACCAATACGTCATGACATATTCTTGAGAAATCTCAAGTCTCTCAGAAGTCTGGGGAAAAACTAACACTAGGTACACAATTTTCTGTTGTGAATCTTAAACTATAAATGTATGTATTTTACCAATACCACCATATCCAGTTGAACGAACAACATGGATGGTGGAATTCCAAATCTCTTATGGATGATAATTATTACAATTTCATCCCATCATTATGTTGTTGCACAAGGTTAGATATTTGTATCATTAATTCTCTTACGTAGGCGGACTACTTTGGTTTTAAAAAAGTATGAATTTATTTCAAAACAGTTTGGAAATGTTTTTCAAAAACTTTGGAGAACAGAAGTCATTTTTGTGGGGTCACTGATATTCATGTTTTGGACTGCTGATGATATCTACCTTGGGTTTCAAATTTTTGTTGGCTACATGCAGTAGATTCCTAAGACTCACCTCTGTAGCTTAGCTTTCTTAGGGCCCGTTTACACCAAGTGTCAGCGTCAACGCTGCGATAACGCTTGCGACAGAACTCTCATTGAAAAGGATGGACTTGCCCCAAAATTAGTTGCAACTCCATTTTGGAGGGACTCCATTGATTTCAATAAAAGCTACATTGCAAGCGTCATCGCAGCATTGACGCTTGGTGTAAATGGGCCCTTACATCGACGTACTTGTACACAAGAATCGGTGGGATCCGAACTCGGGATTAAATGTGCGGCATAGTACTTAACTGACTGAGCCACTCTGCGTCGGTTTTACGTATATTATAATGATATTTTTTGTTATTTGATTAAATTATTTATCATCAGCCATTCTTGATGGTTTCAAATATAACAACTGTGAAAATGATGTGCTCTTTTTCATAGAAGGCTGCACGGGGCGACTGTTAGCAGTATTTGAACTGAATAGCAACATTGAAATAAGTTACAACGAACCTCCATTGCCAGATGGAAGGTACCCATTCGGCACGGTCGCCACCATCTACTGTGACCCCGGCTATGGTTTCACTGACCTTGGCCTTCCCAGGGATTTGACCTGTCTGTCTTCAGGGGTATGGGAAGGTCATCCATCATCTTGTACAGGTTAAGGAACACTTTTTTAAAAACTTTTTTGAGGACATAAGTCCTTTTCGTGGGGCCACTGATACCCCTGCTTTGAACTTCTGGTGACGTCTGCCCTGGGTTTCAAAGCCACGGTGGATCCCCTTTTTGCATGCTTTCTCACCTCTGTGATCCCCAGATTCACCTCTGGTGCGACACCTGCTGACTGTGTAGATGTTAAGCAACACCTTACACAATAACCAGTTGATCAAATTTATGTGTTTGTATAAAAGAAAGAAACTTGGGTAGTCATGGTACAACGGAAACATTAACTGAAAATTGTTTTGATACCAAGAAAAGGTCAAGAGAATTACATTCAGTTACTTCCTGATTTCCCAACAACAGCGAACAAAATAAAATAAAGAGTGTAATTGTCTATCAAATGGAATTTGATAAGACTAGGCGGTCATGCCCATGGAATCGTGCCCAAAACTGTACACAAATCTTTGCCAACGTAGCGTCATAATATGCCACGTCGTATTACGTCATTTGATAGACCTGGTTACCAAGATGTTGGCTGCTTTATTTTTTACTTTGATACAGGGTTATGTAAGGACATGGAAACCAATGCAACTAAAATGGTTTCCTCTGGTTCAGAAAGAGATGGATTCTTCCCTTGGCGCACTCAGATTGGATTCAGTTGCCCCAACAATGGTCATCTGGTTGGGCCCCAACAAATAGTCTGCAACAAAGCAGCACAAAATGCAACAGGAAATGTGACAGGAAGTTGGTTTATTAATGTAGGGGCAGATAGAGGAACTCCCACCATCACATTCCCAAAATGCATTGGTATCTTTTATTACTACGAAGTAATGACTTAGGGGAAGTTTAGTCAACTTCATTTGTGAAGCGAAATCAATGTCAAAGCAGGATGGCCTCATTATGGTAACATGTCCAAGTAACTTTGCAATCGTGTTTTTCCTATTTTGGTTTTGGATCTTGCTGAACTAGATGAATTAGACTAATTCATCTAATTGCACATGGATACTAGTGTTGACTATTCATAGATAGGTGAACTCTTCATTTGCATTATCCATGGAGCAGTTCACTATACATGGATAATGTAGCATTATACATGGATGGTACAAAATGAATCAGCACTGTCCATGGATAGTGAAAAATGAATTTGCACTATCCATAGATAGCTAAATACATTATGTGTGGATAAATTACTATTCATAGATAATAGATTCCAGTATCCATGAAGTACTTGTCGAATTCAACTAATTAGATGAATTCACCCAATTTCAAAACCAAAATAGGAAAAACACGAATGAACCGAAACCATGCTTTTCAAGTTGGCTACTTTTCTCTGTATTCATTGAGTCGATATTTTGTTTTATTTACAAATGTGAATAAAAATTTCACAGAGTACACATATGTCGCGGGTACGTTATCAAGTTTTTCATGATAAGATCACATTTACATTTTAAGCCTGAATTTGCATGAAGAAGTTCAAAAAATTTTAAAAAGTTG
>JBCAUG010549842.1:0-14734 GCA_038406175.1 Haplosyllis leylae | reverse complement strand
TTACACACAGTGCAATAATGCATGCAAATTCAAATTCCAAAATTAACATTGAGTTAATAGACGGATTTCCTCTTCTGTCCTCTTTGTGTGCGTGTTCATCTCGTATGCATTAGCATCATTATTGGGATAAAGCCCTGGAGTTTTAAATCAACCGAGTAAAAACGAGCAGCATCAAGTATCAAACGTGTCTTGAGGATTTTGATGTGTGTACTTTTGTATAGGAAATACTCCAGACGCATTAGCCTAGATAATTGTATTGAATTAGGACTGCTGAGCTTCGGAGTTCATTAAAAAATTGATTGCATTCATCAGGTCAATGTCCCAAGGAACTGTTCATTACTAGAAAAAGTGAGGTCGTGTTAGCATGGTAAACAAATGAGCATCATCTTTTATTAGGTCCCCTTATATAACCACATATGGTCATGCAAAGAAAGGTGTGTCTGGAATAAAGCATTTTTTATTGGGCCCAGCCTATTTGTTTACCATGCAGAGGCACCATCTGCAGTCGATAGAAATAGCTAGTAATGGTGCATCTGAAAATTGTCAACAGATTTTCTTCTTATTTTTGGAATATGAATACGACGAGAATGTTAATCCTGCGTGGTCAACTTTCATTGTGCTTGAAATTATTTCGTTAACAATTGCCCCCAGTGGGGTTTGAAACCAGGCTTTGTATCATCTGGATCATAAGGCCAATACTCTGCCAACTGAGCTAGGCAGAAATCTGTTGGGCAGGAGATTTCTGAAGAGAGCTTTGTTTGTCTCATGCACCACTTCATATGTTGGACTTTGTTTATTTCTAAAATCAATAGAATCTGGAGCATGACTTTATAAAAGCCATGAATGCAACTGAATGTTAACTTAGCTCAGTTGGTAGAGCATTGGCCTCATGATCCAGCGGTTCTGGTTTCAAACCCCACTGGGGAAATTTTTGAAAATTTTTCTTGCTCTTCTCTTTGTCGTGACAAACTCAATTGGGCTCATCTAGATAGATTTATTTTAAGAGCAATGTTGAAATCCTCAGAAGCCGTAATAATATTTTCAATTCCGTTTACCCATTTATCTCCTTAAAAATCTTAGTTTGATACTAAAAGTGGCAGATTGGGATGTCTAAAAATCAAAACTCAGATGGAAGCTGGACTGAATTCAGCTTACGAAAATAGATTGACGAGCATGTCCCTTTTAATTTCAATTGAAAGCATCACCTTTAGAAGCTACTTCACTGTTTTGTGCAGGCGGAACCTCAGGAAAAGCATGAACTTCTAGAAATCCTCGTCATTCAAACATGACATTTGAAATGGGAAGATTTCAGAAGCCTTAGATTTTGATGCAGCAACTCGACGGTCATTACACTGGATATTTAAAAGAGACCCACAAGAGTGTCGAAATTTACTATCACTGTTCCGCCTGGTATCTCCTTTTGAAATGGGGATGATGAATCGATAACGATGGACCAGCCTTCACCTTTAGTTAGAGTTCCCTCTTGTATTTACCCCTTTACGTATCTAAGGTAATCGTATTACCTTGAAAATGAAACCCAGTAAAGTGACCGAATTCATTGATTATTAATGTTCCAAAGACACTTCCAGGAATGAAACTGAACACGACTCAACCTTGACTGACATTCTCACGAGGTTTTGAGGCCATTCTGTCTCATGTCAGAAATCACAGTCTCAGGTGGTGCCTTTTCTGTACCCCGATGTCTGTACTCAACTCGGTCTTGGTATCTCAAATTATTGCGGACGAATTAATAAGTAGATTGTTTAGAATGTATTGAAGTTTGTAGAGGTCACTCACGTCAGGAACAAATTCTCCCAATACGTAACAAAATTTGAGTTCAATGAACACAATAGAGTTAAACCTAAAATGCCTGTTTGTTTCGTAGAAAAAGCAAGAATTCCCTGAGGTCCAAGTGAAAACACATCTTATTATTACAGCGTGAATGTTCTTAAAGTTTCCACATGAAGTTATACATGGTCATGCAAAAAAGGTGTTCCTAGAATAAAGCATTACTACTGGATCCAACTTCCTTGTGTACCCTACAGAGGGACATTTGTATAAAGAATCATAATGCCTCAACGTATGTGAAGCACCCGGTAAAACTAGTACTGTTCACATCCCCTTGTATGTTACCTGCCGTGCTACTTCAGTGTTGGACCAAATGAGGAGCAAGTCTTTGTAATCGATACCAAACAACCGATCACCTTCTGAGCAATCAAGATAATTCAGTTTACCTCTGTAAATTAGTGTGAACCAGTAAACAGTAGCTGTAGCCTGAGTAAACCATTCCTTGCTTTGTCCCCATTGAAGTTACCCGTCAAGAAAGAACACACTGAAATGTTGTTGAAATGAATTTGAAATATATTCATTAGGCAATATGCAAGAGGCATACCGCCTGCTGTGTAGCGGACTTGTACGGGGGGGGGGGGCTTACTCTGCCGGGGGTGTAATGCTTAGAGTAGCTGACTGCAAAATGTGTAAGCGCCTAGATTCAATCCCTGGTCAAGTCAATTTTTGGAGGAATTTATTTTGTTGAATTCATCTTACTCATCTTACTGGACAACAATTGTGATAAAACGCGAATGTGAAAAATAAATGGGACAGGAAATGAAAGGAGAACAGGAAAGAGTTGTCTCAAGAAGAGATAATGATACCTCAAACAACGAAGCTGTTCCCAATAATTATAGTTAAAAACAGGAAGAACTGACAGGAAATTGTAGGATTTACCGGCCACATATTCAAATCATTATTAGCATCGTGACAACTTTATATGGTTTACGAACATGTCTTACAATAAGCAGAAACGCATTTGAATTTCTATCCTTTGTTAGAATTTCTCTTCTTTCTTCCTTCTGTGCATGAACACAGGTCATATTCAGATGGGGATGCTGACCAAGTGCCTGGTGCAAAATCTTCTGACCCAATGACCATAAACATGAAATATGTAATGACTTTCTTTGTTTTAATTGTGAAATAAATACTTGCACCATTTATTAGAGATTGTGAGTGTTTGGTTTTGGTTACTTTTTCATTTACCCTTATTTCTAACCTAATACCAATAACTTGTGTCTTTGCACTGTGGAAATAATGTGACAAAATTGCCATGGAAAAACTTAATTGCACTTTTTCATGTTTATGGTCATTGTGTCTGAAGATTTTGCACTAGGTCAGCATTCCCTTCTGAATACGACCTGTGAAGAAGCACAGTGATGTTGCTGTAGTAAAGTTTTATTCCATTCAGTTCTTTATTAGCCAGACTAGCATACATTGTCCTGAAGTTACGTGATGCATTACCAACAATTATCGCCAAATAAGGCCGTCCAGTTAGCCAATGACCTTTGCAGTACCAAGCATTGTTGAAGTGTTAATGAACAAAATAACATTGTGATTAGACAACCAAAAGACCGATCATTGCTGGTAATGAATTTGGAACTTGGAAAGTTTATGTAATTTTTCCCTAAACATATAATCATGTCATTTATGTGGTAGGTTGGCCGAGGGGGCAGACAGTAAAGGCAATCACAATTATATGAACTTCCACACATTCCTAATGCAAAAATAAAAGAAATTGAATAATTCATTTGGATTTCTAATAGGCCTATTTGCTTTTAAAAAATTCTAACTTATTCATTTAAATGTTGCACAAAAGAAACTTGGATGATAAAGAAACTAACCGATGGAGTCGGTTGTTTATCTAATACAGGCTATCTAAATGATTTCGAAGAATCAATGAAATCTATTCGGAATCAATGCACACCATTGAATGGAGGTGTTAGTATTTCATATTTGAAAAAGTACACATCCACAGATACGTGTTTCGATTTGAATCCTTCCGGTTGTTGTGGATTACATTAGTTGGTGGCTGTTATCTGTGTGTAGACAGTCCGGATTTGAGTGATTAGGATATCTCAGTTGTTTATTAATAACAGATTATCACCCATAATGCACATTAAATCTCTTGTTAACACATTGAATTGAACAATAATAGGAACGCATTTCAGTCGAAGTCATACCATCCACATAACACATAGAACACAAAAACACCTACAATAGACAGAAAATTAATTTCCTTTAATTTGACCGTGACCTTCAGATGATCTTGACATGTGTAAATTTTAGTGGAATATAAGCATGGGGAAGTAATGATTTGCTCAGATATGTCATTTCTATATTTGACCTTGACCTTGACCCAGTGACCTTGATACTCAAACTTGACCTAGATATTGTCAAGATGTACCTGTGCACTGACAATGAACAATGAACTTCCTAGCTCTTGCTGTTCAGAAGAACAGACAGACAAACACAGACACAGACCTGAGTGCAATTATTACCTATCCGCACACGGCTATGGTAAGAACAATGTCGTGAAGGCAAATTTCGAGCACGTTCCCCAAAAAAATAAAAATAAAAATTGGAGAATTGATCATAAAAGGACCATTTTTCTGGCTGTCGTGAAATAAATTAAAGTTTTGAGGCATGTCATCCTGCATTTTTTCACCTGCTCAATTGAGTTTTCCCTAAATGCTTTCACTGAATTCGGTGAATTCAGTGAGAAAATAATATTTAAAAGAAAAAGGATTGCTGGACTCAAACCCAGTATCTCCTGTGTGTTGCTGTACTCGAACCCACCTGTGCGAGAGACAGAGACTCTACCACTCGGCCACAGAGACACAGCTCACAGAGAAGACAGTTTAATCAATCCTAATTTATGCTTCAGTGATTTATCAGATTCCCTGAATTTGCTGAATTCAGTGAATTCAATGAAAGTTCTGCTCTATTTAGGGAAAACTCGAATATCTAGTTAGATTGATAACAGCGATCTAGAGCATTGGTTGGGTGCAACCATCTGTTTTCTACCAGCCGCATCCGAAGGTTACGGTAACGTTATGTTCTCAGTATATGCCTGTCCCCCCTCCTCCATTGCATCAGGACATAGAGGGTCCTCGACTTTCTTGTTTGACTTATATTTATTAGGGGCGAGGGTAAGCGCTGACGGATAGTTTTTATTTTTGCAGATTTATATTTACCATTATTATTACAATATCGACCATCACAAAATCCAAATAAATTTGATTTGGAGATACCATGAAAACAAGAAAGTCGTCCTGCGGAACACAAGAGGCATACCGACCGTGGCGTAGCAAACCTATCCAGGGGGATAAAAAAAAATTCAAAAAAAATAAATTTAAAAAAAATAAATTTAAAAAAGAAAAATAAATTTTAAAAAATCCAAAAAAAAATTGGGGAGGGGACCTCAGGTACACTACTGCCCCGCCCCCCGGCTGGACTGGGTACCCCCCCCAACTAGACTGGGTACCACTAGATTCTTTTACTCTTCTCTACTTGGTGCTATTGAAATCCACTGGAGCTCGAGATGAGTAGCCACGCCTCACACTTCGCATTATTTGATGCTCGGCAGTCAGAGACGGACCCAGGATTTCCAGACAAAAAGGGACACCAACCTTTTAGGGGGACAGCCTATTTTTTTTACCAAGTTTTTCCCCGAAAAATGCATGGAGCATCCCCATACATAAGTTGTTCATCTTCCAGGTTGTACGATCAGTCTTAACATCACATTTTCTAAGCTCATGAATAAAGAAAGTTGATCAATAAAGAGTAAAGTGTTTTAAAATAACTTGTATTACCCTAATGATACTGTCCACTAATACTATATTTATGGTCGTTATTTCTCAATTTCACAAAAAACAATTGCTACCTATTGATACATACTTTGGGTTAACTTTGAGTTAACACTAATGATTCTCAAATATTGATATTTGGCACAATGCTTTGGGTTCCATTCACCCTGTCACTAACTTTTCAACTTTATTTAAAACTGAGCTTAACTGAGCATAATTTCACGCTTGGTACGCTGAATAAAACTTCGTTTTTGATCAACGTTGAGTAATAGATATCATGACTGTTACTCACATTTTGAAGAAAATATTAACAACAATTTGAATATGTTGGTATTCTTTTGACACTGATTACAATGTCAATTTTTCAGAAAACATACTTTAAAATACAGACAAACCAGCTACTTCCTTTAAAAATATTTTTGTTGAGGGCGACTGATTCAGTGCAATAACACAGAAATTATCTAACCACATAGTCAAATAAGTAATGAATTGAGGAAAAGAGACCCGTGGAATAGAATCAGCCCTCAAAATATTTTGACAATTAAAAACAGAACACCAAACTTTAGACTACAAATTACAAGTAGCAGGCCTATCAAAATATTTATATTTCACAGTTTGCATTCGAGTTTTTCCTTATGAAAATGTATTCTGTAGAATTCTATGGAATTCTATAGAATGTGATAAATCACTGAAGCATGAATTACGATACATTTAAATGTTGTCCATGTTACATGTGTCTCTGTGGCACCCTGCTAGCACCTCTAACCCTCAAGCAAGAGGTAGGGGGTTCAAATACCACTTTTTTACAAATTTTTATTTTAAATTCTGTACAATTCTACAGAATCTCATAAGGAAAAACTCGATTGGCTGTGATGTTGCGATAGGTGTCACCTACCCTTCCCCGTCTCCCCCTACCGAACAATAATTTCTGAATTCCTTACAGTTTCAGGTTTTAGATAATCGTATGTGAGCCCAACCGACCCCTCCCCCACACCTCGCCGACTGCCCAATCTCCTCTGCAGAGTGTGACTGCTCCTATGGAGATTCATGGGGCCTCATTCATCTGTTCTAACTTCTATTTCCGATCCATCGGAGTCTTTAAAAGAAAGTAGAATTTTAACTATTGGTGACATCTAGTAAACATCCAGTGCCAAAATTATTTACAGGAGCCGATCCAGGACTTCCCATAGGAGGAGGGGGCGCAAACTCTGGAGGAGCGCCAACATACAATTTTATAAAATGGTACAATAATATTTCACTGCATGAAATTGAAAAAAATGAGAGGGAACGGGAGGGGGAGAAGCGGCCCCAGGTCCGCCTTTGATTTAATGTGATTTAATTACGTGATGTAACGTCTATGATCGAGCAGCTGTGACGTGATGCAGTCCGAGAAACGTCAGTATTTACCGATATTACTCAATTCATATCAATAGATTGTACACAATTTCGAAATTCACCGACGAATCTCGCACCTCGCTAAGTCAGGCTTGTTAATTGAAATCGAATTCTGGGCCACGTCGCAGATCAGAATTAAACACCTAAGTCTCGTGTTACGTGTGTCTCTACCGTACTTTACTGAATATCACCCAAACCAGGTAAATTAAGTTTATGGCCACTGAAGTGGGACGGAGGTGACAAAGAAGATTAAGAGGACCATTTATGAATCATTACTGTCCTGTAAGATAAGAAATAAAAGATGACCATTTTTGGATGAGAGGTTTAATAATTTTAGCAAGATGTTTTCGTAGATAAGCGGAAGTGGTGAAGCGAAATATTAAATGTATTTTGCCGAAATGTCCCCAAAGGGCATGAAACGAGTTTCGAATAGTTTGTAATGCATCGTTTCAGCAAAAAATAATATGCTTCATGCTATTTCACCTCACTGAGGTCACTCAGAAAAAAGTACAGATGAATTTGACCACATAAATCTTCTAAAGTGAAAGCGTTTGATGCATATATGGAACTCAAGCATGCAAATTGCAATGTCCATGACCTTATAAAGCCTTTTAAAAGGTAATTCTGTTGTATTATCTGTCCTCGACAAGTAGTGCATTTGCTACGGTAATTTCATGGTTATTTGTTGTGTGACCGTTGGGTTGAATAAGGATTGTTTTCGGTATCTGGGTAAACTGAAGGTCAGTGCAAATAAAAGCAACCGAGCAGCGCTACACAGCCGCAGAAGAGTAGTATTGATCAATCGGGCAACATCTGTAGTGGCCTGAGGATTATTGAAATTCTGCAGTTGGAAATCTTTTCATTTTAAGTTGTCTAAATTAAACAGTTTGCAGCAATGGGAGACTTTCCGCCACCAATCAAAAATCCGGAGGTTAAGTACACCCAGGTAGAGTTACTTTGGTTTCTTTCGGTAAAAATTACGTTCAATAGCAAAATTGTCTTCATATCGAAAGGTATAAAGTATTGTTTATCGCTAGTTATTCGTGTGTGAATGACAACTTGTAAATTGAACTTGTACGATGATTCTTTTCTTTTTGTTTTTGGATTCCTTATTTTTGATGTTATTGTTGCTTGTTCGTATGCAGTTTCCTTTCAGGACCATCACACCCTCCCAAAGTGAAATATTCTTTCAAATCTGTTATTGTTGCTAAAAAGAGGTCAAGGCCACATGTAGTGAATGAGATGAAGGACGAATAGAGTATAAATAGTCATTGGCGAGTGACGGGTTGAAAAGGTTCAGACTTTTTAATGCATTTTTCTAATGAATTAAAAAGGGAGACAACCTTGTGGACGGTATGCGCTGATCTTAGCTTAAAGTTTTGGATCCTCCAATATCTCTTGAGTCCGGTGACAGTTTCATAAAAAAGATGAACCCTGATTTAAGATTGTTGTCCGAAAAGACAAAAATGCGAAAATCAGTAATAAATCAACCACCTCAACACCTCCTGAAAGCACCTAATTCACAGTACACCCCTTAAGACCATCAACGACCTGACCCGACAGACCCGAATGATTATGGGGACGGGAGGTCCTTGTCGTATGCCTCAAAATGGTAATGTAAGGTCTTTCTTGTTTTATTTAATTACACTTTGCGTGTTTAGATTTTTATCAACAACGAATGGGTAAATTCCGTCAGCGGCAAAACGTTTCCTACGATCAACCCAACAAACGGAGAAGTGATCACCAAAGTTCAAGAGGGAGACAAGGTATACCTGTAACAAAGACAAAAGTACATCCAGAATTATAACAGAGCGGAACATAGCCAGATTTTAACTAATTTTAAGAGATCTTGGTCAGGTCATGATCCTGTTATCCTTTATTCCACTGCAATGATTTTGCTTTTCACATGATATTTAAAGTAGGTTTGAAATGCAATGTAGATTTTCAATTGGCTGCAAAGTCGTCATTTCGTGTAAGGTCACTCTCAATGAAATTTAGAACTTTTAAGGTAGTTTAAAGCATGGCAAAATGACAAGTGAATCGCCACGCGCCTCTATTTCTCAAAATGAAAGTTATTCAGAGTATCTTTCAAATTGCGTCAAAGCATTTTTTGTAGAAGTAGACTACAAAAGGAACCTGCCCTTTCTTTCATGCAAAAGCGTATGTAACCGCGAATATATCACATATTGTTTGGACATCTTGAAAAGAGCTGACCGCTTAAAGGAAAAACCATTGGTTCTTTTACTGTTATTTCTTCAGGCTGACATTGACAATGCGGTTAAGGCGGCGCACAAGGCATTCGAGCTGGGCTCGGAGTGGTGCACGATGGACGCCTCGATGAGGGGACGACTCATCAACAAACTAGCCGATGCCATGGAGAGGGACCTCCAGTACCTTGCGGTATTTTTTTATTCCCGGATTTTCAACAACATTTTTGCACTCCTACTGATATGGAATTACAATAAAAGGCCAATATGTGGTCTGAAGTACAAATTTAACTTTAAAAACCTGTTTTTAATTTCAAACTGTTAACAGGGACCGTCTCAAACTGTAACTGGAACAAGGAAGCATTTTTTTTTGGGGGGGTAGGGTAGGAGACTACCGATGCCGCTCTTTGGGATAAAAATTGTTCATTTTCACTTGCTATTTATTTCTTCATAAAAGTTGTATTTTTAGCATAAACTGAAATACGTTGTAGAGTTTGGAGACCCTGGACAATGGAAAACCTTACCGTGATTCAGTTACATTCGACATTCCGTTTTCCATCAAATGTTTCCGTTATTACGCGGGATGGGCCGACAAAATTACTGGCGAAACTATCCCAGTCGGTACGTTCTATTGTCACTGATTTCAATCCGCATCAAAGACTTTCTGCAAACCGAAGTAGCTGCAAAAATATGTTGTCAAATTACAGAAATTAGAAGAAAGAAGTGTACTTTTTGCAACTTTATCCGTAACCAAATAAATACCGCCCGCATCCGAAAGATGGGGAAGGTAATTTTTCAGTCTGTCCATGGGGGGTGTGGGGGTGTGGGTACTCAGGCGAGTTGTACTGGGGGGGGGGGTACTCAGCCAACTTGTAAGGATGGTTACTCAGCCGAGTTGTATGGGGGTACTCAGCTGATTTGTATGGGGAAGACGGGTACTCAGCCGACTTGTACAGGGGGGGAGGGGTACTTGGCAGGAGGGGTACTCAGCCTGGGGTACTTCGTTGATGGATCTGCTATTTAAAATTTTAGTCCTCAAAATGTGTCAATTTGTTTTAAAGAAAAAAAAACCGAACTTTCTATTTGACCAGATTACAAAAAGGAATGTTTGTGTTTCAGACGGGGATTATTTCGCGTATACTCGTCGTGAACCGGTAGGAGTGTGTGGCCAGATCATCGCTGTAAGTATCAGCACTTCATGTGTTTAACCTCACCCAATAGTAACAGACAAGATCTGAGGAATGTTAATGAATATAAATGACCCTGTTTACGAACAAGAGCCTTCCCCAACATTGTTTCTAGTTAACATAGTTCATTATTCACATTTTGAAGAAAGAAGCCAAGGTCCCAGCTACTGAAGCTGTCAGTTTAAATCACCCACATGAACAGGAATGACCTTGACCCGTCAGGGAATTGATCGTTCATTTTTGTACTAATCTTCAATTTCTTCTTAGACTTTTGTACCGGTAGTCATTTGAAATTCATCAAATTATCTTATGCATGTTAATATTCTTGTGTGAAACTGACACAATTACTAGCTCGCTTAGAGTCAGCTAAGTGATGGAAAGAGGAGGTTTGTAGTATTTGGGGAATATACCTTGGCACTTTTATCAAATTAGGCCTAGTTTAGGCTGCAGTCATTTGTGAGAATCTGTACACAGAATCATGACTTCACAATAACGTTACGTCATAGCAACAGGCCAGTCTGTTGTGACTTTTGACAACATCGTATTGTATTCTATTTTGACTGCCCTCAAAAAAGTTTGGAAGGCAACAACAAATTAGTTGCCTTGAACAAAGCATATCAAAGATGATCTTTCTTTTCAGTGGAACTATCCCGTTATGCTGATAGCCTGGAAATTAGCTCCAGCTTTGGCTACTGGAAACTGTCTTATCCTCAAACCTGCAGAACAAACTCCACTTACAGCTCTGTATATTGCTGCTCTATGCAAAGAGGTACAGTTTTTCTTATTTGACTTTCCTAACCCAAAAACTGTTTTGTAATTGTATCGTGTAGCCCGTTGAGAACTCGTAAAGAAACGTAAATGCAAGGGACTACAGTCAGCGGTCATCATGTATGGAGGACCATTGGCTGCAATGATACTCTGCTCCATTGCATTGGAGTGGAAAATGTGCCCAAAATTTTAGTTAATTCAATTGGCTGGGAAAGAAACACACACAAATCCAGTGTTCAAAAATACGTTCAGCAAACAGACACATTTTTGACAATGATAAAAGACGTGGTTCAGTGCTTCTGCTGTAAATGTCATATCATGTAAAAACCCGGTTATCTATTGAACTGTAACATGTTTTGAATATGTCAAAGCATTGTTGACTTGCCATTTTACAAAAGCGGGGTTGTGTGGAAAGTGTTAAATATAGTGGGCCTGATATTCTTGTGAACAGCTGTGTCATTTTACTTACACTGACAGTAGTAAAATACGGGTATTTCATATGCCTGGATTTTAAAGAGCACGGCCATTAATAAAAACATGAATTGCTGACAGATGTAGATGGACAGATGATTAAAGTTTCTGCTCAGATGAATCCTACTCAAAAGGGCTGACTAGTACTGTAACACTTGTACCATAGCATTAACTAAAATGTTCCAGGAATTATTTAAATTATTTTCTGTTTTACTTGCAAAATTCTTTGAGCAACAAAACATGACATATCAATCTACCCCGTTAGGTTGGTTTCCCACCGGGGGTGGTGAACGTTGTGCCCGGGTATGGACCGACCGCCGGAGCTGCTTTGTCCCAACACATGGAAGTCGACAAGGTTGCGTTTACCGGATCTACCGAGGCAAGTACTCTCCTCATACTGTAAGATTACACTCCATTGTAATTATCTATTCTGCAGCCAAAACATTTGATGCCATTTCTCATTCGTTCGCTACATTTACTGCTATTTCCGTCGGTCACCTCAGTTCCAGCCAAAGACCAGACTCACCCAAATAAGTGTCTGACACCACAAAAGAGGGTTTTTGTTTTCAGGAATACTCCACGTTTCCTCAATGACGATTTTTTTGCATCTGCACAAATTATTTTCGCAAGCAAGATCACAACTGAAATTACATTAAATTGAAATTAGAAATGATTGGCTTATCATTTCAGCCATTAATATGTAAATGCTTTTATATGTAAATTTGATTTAACGCACGCCTGCTTGCGTGAAAAACGTTTAATTTAGCGAATCATTGAACTTAACAATTTGTATATCATTGAATATTCATGTTTTGTAATCGTTGTTCATTTTTTCATTAGATCGGAAAAATTGTTCAGGAAGCCGCAGCAAAGTCCAACTTGAAAAAATGTTCACTTGAGTTGGGTGGAAAGAGTCCGAACATCATAATGGCGGACTGTGATTGTAAGTTCAATCTGTTTAAGCGACGAATTATTAAAAACAAATATTTAAGCCAATATAAATTACCTGTACACCATTTGGTGTAAACTAAAATATGAGGAGCATATCCTCCCCCCAAATAAAAACAAACAAAAAAACTAAAAGAGTTTTGCCACCTCAAAGTGTAAAGTATTTGTAATAGTTCTTGGCAACATTGTTCCTGTTATTATGAAGTGGTATGTCCTGATCATAATGGTTCGCAACAATGATTAGAATTTGACACCAAATAGTCCGTAAACTCACTGCCAGGCCACAGGAAAATTTTAAAAAATCCAATCATCTACACGGGCATTATTGTCAATGCTATTTTATTCATAGATACCCCGACAATGCCTGGAACAGCAATACCCATTTGCCAATTGCGAAGACGTGTTTTACGTTAATTTCTAGAATGCAATCGACATAATTTTTAGTGGAAGAAGCTGTGGACCACGCGCACAATGCAGTGTTTGCTAACATGGGGCAGTGCTGCATCGCGGGAACAAGGTGCTTTGTACAAGAAGAAGTGTATGATAAATTCCTGGAGAAAGTCAAACTGAAGGCGCAGAATAGGGTTGTGGGTGATCCGTGGGACGTAAACACTCAGTCAGGACCTCAGGTACACCGCCTCTTTTTTACTGAGGCAACAAATGGCAAAAATGGAAATTCTCAAGCATTAAGGTCTGTTTACACATACCGTCTCCGGGGTGCTGCACCCATTGTGTCAGTGAAGCGGTCCGTCATCATAAGTACAATGGTAAACTTTGACGGGGAAGACGGACAAGCAGGCAGTATACGAACAGAACTTTACTAGCAATGATTAAAAATCGGTGGTCCAATTGCATGCGTGGACAAAAACAATCTATTCGCAAAAAGCACCACTTTACATGGGACAACAAAACTTATTCACTAGTTGTCAGTATGCAGTATGATAATTTCCAGTAATCAATGAAAAGAAAAATGTCCCGCGAACAACCGATTGTGTGCGTAGTAGGAGATAAAATTTACATGCATAACATTTTTACAGGTTGACAAGGATCAGTTTGAGAAGATCCTGGAATTGATAGAAAGCGGAAAGCAACAGGGAGCTAAGCTGGAGTGCGGTGGAGGACGACACGGAGATAAAGGTTACTACATTCAGTCCACCGTTTTCTCTGGTGTCACGGACGACATGAGGATAGCGCAGGAAGAGGTATTATCAAAAACTGTCAAATATTATCATAAACTCTCTTATTCAAGAAAAAAAGACCACCACAAAGAGCAACAGGATAGCCTCTTCTCTACTCAATTTCTACGTCTGAAAAACCTTTGACTGTTCTTTGACTGAAAATAATTCTCTCAAAAAAGCAATGATTTTTTTCTTACACCAGGTAGCGCAGTTGCCGTCAATTTGTCACAATGTTTCCCCAAAGGTTTTATGTAAATTAAATTCATCTGGGTTTTTCGTAGATATTTGGTCCCGTACAGCAGATTATGAAATTCAAAGACATCAATGAAGTTGTCAAAAGAGCAAATACTACGTGCTACGGACTTGGAGCAGCTGTCTTTACCAAAGACATAAACAAGGCCATTATGATTTCCAACAGTATCAAAGCTGGAACTATCTGGTAAGTCACCTTCTTGAAAAAATCTCATAAATTTAAATGTTTGAATAAATATTTATGATATTGACTCTTTGAACATTTTTTTGGCTATAAGGATAAACAACTACCTCAGCTTCTTCGCCAATGCTCCTTTTGGAGGATACAAGATGTCCGGAATCGGCAGAGAATTGTGAGTCATTTACTTCTACTACCAGATTCTTTACCCCATTTAGAACAATGTGTAAACATGCTAAATTCATCTTTCCGTAGTGAAGGTGGCTAAGAGCAACGTTGCTAAGATTTAAAGTTAATTTTTATTACTTGTAGGGGATCATATGGCTTGGAACAGTATTCAGAAATAAAATCTGTAAGTACCTGGATTTTTTATCAATAGACACATTTCATTCATTCAACAACCTAAAGCACGTTCACACAAAGTGAAAACGCAAGCGAAATAGATGTCGTTTCCAGTTTACACTGGCCAGTACGAAAGATCCCTAAAAGTGTTGCTTTTCCCGTTCGGTTT
>JBCAUG010549732.1:0-14735 GCA_038406175.1 Haplosyllis leylae | reverse complement strand
GTGGGCCTGAGTACACTCCCTCCTTTTCCCCCCTGGCTGTGGGCCTGAATTCCCCCCTTCCCCCTGGTTGTGGGCCTGAGTAAACCCCCCTTTTCCCCTTGGCTGTGAGCCTGAATCTCCCCCTTTCCACCCAGCTGTGGGCCTGAATCCCCCTTTTCCCCCTGGCTGTGGGCTTGAGTACACCCCCCTTTCCCCCTGGTTACATGTATGGTTTGGGGTACCCCCCTGGACAGATCCCCCTTGACAGACCCCCTGGCTATGTTTATGGTTTGGGGCACTGCTCCCCCCCCCCCAAGTGGTGGACAGACAAACTGAAACTATTACCTTACCGTCGTACTACGTATGCGGGTGGTAATTACTACAGCCTCTGTAAATTAAATGCATTCAACGCAAGCAATCATTGATAAAACAGTTACCATGTCAAACTAGACCGATTTTCGATAAACAAAGCTGTTTTAGACAGCAAATAGATCTACTTTCCAACGTCTATTTTCATCTTCCAGCGACATGATGCGGCGTTTAATTCTACTGTTGCTATTGGCAACATGTAGTTGTCATGGTGAAGAAAACAATGGAATGGCTAATCAGGTGACAGTACTTACAGATCTACCGGAGGGTACTCATCCCAGACTGCCCGCACATTTCATCATCAGAAGCACGTTTAAGGTAAGCTTCGTAGTTGTTCGTTCTGAGCGTCTGCGTCGCGACATAGCAAATTTCGATACAATGAAAAGGAAATACCTAATATTCTGCCCACATTGAATATATTGCCACTAGGATTGTGTTGCATTGGATGAAAGTTTTCGAGTCTTCAAACATTTTGCGAGGGAAAGGCTAAAGTAGTTCGAAATTGTCTGAAACACTGAAGATACTGAAATCTGGCATTGTGAGAGGCATCATTTGTTACTTTTGTCAATTTTTTTTTTTTACTAATTTTGGACTCCTTCCAATCATCTAAGCATCATAAACTTTTAGTATTTTGCAAGTCTATGTCTTTGCTTCATTTTGCCAACAAAACAAACCCATTTTGGTGTAAATATTTCAGCGTTTTCTCTCATTTGTAATAATCAGGGTGAGATGACAAGATACCAATTGAAATTTTAAGAGTACAGTGAATAATACTAATACTCAGCCTCTGAAACTGTCAAACATTAAATTCACTCAAAAATAAAATCACTGTATCATTATCCAGGATTTGAGATGTAAACTTCTGTCTATTGGACGTGATCTTATTTAACCAAAGTAACATTCATTAACCAATCGATAGTATTAAAGTCTGAATAAGGCTCAATATTTATAAATTATTAAAAGTGGTTTGTACTCAAAAAAATTATATTAGCTGAATAGATGTGACGCACACCTATTGAGGACCCTGATTAAACTTTCCACGAAATTTCCACTGGTCAAAAGAGTGACCCACAGACCACAGTGATGACGCAGATAACAACAATGACGATGATGACAGATAAAAAAAAGATTGCACAGACCCCTTTGACGACATCAAATGAGCCCAAAACACAGATGCCATACTCCCAACTGCAACATACCAGGTGGTACGCGAAATTCTGGGAAATGTTAAGTTGTTCTAAGAATCTGTATCTGTCTGTCTGTACGTCTCTTTGATAACACAAGAGGATTTGAGAATGAGGCTTAATATTTAAAGACACGACAGGATTAACGAAATGACACTCCCAACGAAGTTAGGGCCCGAGATAATAAACAATATAAAATCTCAAGTAATATTGCAAATGCAATCACTCAGTGTGATTAAACAAGCATCAACGATCTTACAGACATAATCTAAGACATGGAGGCTCAGTGTGGGCAAGGTTTGGTCGGTGATAGCGCCTTGACCTTTTCATTTTTGAAAGAAGAATTAAGGTGTTGAAACATTTCTTGTTTTGTAGTTTTTTACATACACTTTGACAAAAGTAACACGCAGACACATGCAACTTTAGTTGGATTGTTTTCCTAATCTTGAAAAATAGGATGTCAGTAAATTAGTTTATGAGGAAGTTAGTGAGGTCAAGTATTATGCGAATTTAAGTTAGAGAACCATTTAATATAGATAGAGCTATTCGTTTTATTTCTTTGTTGAATAATTAATTGCATAAAAAGACACCGTTGCGAAATACAAAAGAGCAAACTTGATTACATTAGATCGAGGAGAGGTATAAAATGAACAGAACAAACTGTCTGATTGTCTTTGCAAATGTAAAGGACGACGGTATGGGAACCTAGGTAACGAACAATCATTAATCTTAATGAGGACAGATACAATTCCTGTGTTAGGTAAGAACTGACCTCCAGATGCGTCCAATGGTGAATGCCAGGGAATATTCAAGAATTCATAAATATTTTACATGATTTAATATGAAGGATTTATAAACCTTACGAAACAATGTTCAAATGGAGTTATCATGCATTTGTGGAATCTTTTTGAAATCATATGACTTTCTACATCTTTCATTCAGTGTCTTCTATTACCAGAAGCTCTTTGAAGCTTAGTGGCTTTTCCTGTATTGGTATTGGAATTCTACTCTTGAACATGTTCAGCAAAGTTATAAACCACCAGTCAAGATGGTATTGTAAACTTTATGCGTTGTTCATGTACTAAGTGTGTTCTTATAAATTTCAGTGCACAAATTTAATTTCAAGTTGGGTCCATAAATCAAGGCTATCACTGCGAACTTTGCAGTACCTTTTTAGCCCTTGCTGAATTCAAAGGAAAAACAGACTGCAAATATGTGTACTTGTTTAACAAAGAAAGAAGTTAAAATATTTTCAATAGACATTCAACGCTTTTTCTGATAAATGAAATGACAGGAAAATACAGATGAAAAATAATCTACATGTACTTCAAACGCACTGTGACCACATGCACATAATTCAGAATTAATTGAAACCCAGACACTAAACAGAGTATAGATTCAAAAATTATGTGGTGGCCTTTACTGGAGTCATCTTTAAAATATAGTTTGACTCACGCATCACCACTTATTTCAGTTAGCCGTAAAAGACATCAAGTGTTACACTATTTGAGACTTACCAGTGTATACTACCTATTCAGATCTAATTTACCAGCATAAAACTGATGTTCATACAATACACACTTTGGTAATCTCCCATTAAACACTTCTTATTCTAAGTGTAATTTTAACCTTAGGTGACATGAAAAGAGGAAATAGTCTCAATTGTAAGTAATGCCAACAACGATGAACAGCACATATGTGGACTATGGAATTATATTTTGTTAACCTGTCTCCTTAACATTCTGACATTATCAAGAACTGTAAACTGCATTGAAAATAAGTTGAGGTTCTTGACACCTTGTCAAATTGTGTTAGCTATGCTTTGAGAGAGTGCTGTGAATCAGTTTGTTGGCTTTGGTATGGTATTTGATAGGCGTGACAATATGGAAAGAACCAAGTCAAATAGCACTTGAATTTAGTGCCCATTTCAAGGGATATAAATACGAGTCAATTTGCTGTAATTTCTTTCATACAAAAGAAAGATTTTGAAGAACGGCAATTTGCGACTGGATTTTTTGCCACATAATTTGAACTACATTTGAGACACGTTAATTCAGCACAAAACACTTAAATTTTTAATCAATATCAAATTTAGATTTGGTCTTAAGTGAATCCTCTTTGGTGTAATGTATCCCGTACAATCGGAAGATATTAATACTTGAATTTTGATCCCTCCTCTTCGTCCCAAAGGAGCTTTGAACTTAAATGGATTCCAAAGCGCTGAAGTTAAAATCCTCTCCTTGAACATGTTAAGTAAAGGCACAAGAAACGAGCCGAATCCTTGGCATAATGTCCTTAAATCTGATCAAGGGCTATTCGCGCACTTATCAAAGTCAATATGTGCCATTTTGAAACTGAGTAGGATCTTTTGAAGCACAAAGGATTCTTTGCGTACAGTTTATACAATTCCCATGAAAGGCGAACAAATAACATGGAATGCAAAGAATCGCATAAAAGCCATGTGTTGGCAATAACTCAAAAATATTTGGATAATAAGCACCAGAAAAAGAAAACATCTTCACAAAGAAAGAAAATTATACTGGCTTAGATTCCCAGCGCTACCGTATAAGAAATGATGTATCACCAAAGCTCACAAAATAATGAGAGGTTGTATTTGAAGTTTTTCATATGGTTACAGTATGAAACATAAATAGATATATTGCCATTTCCCTATGTACTGCCAAACAAGTCAATCTATAAACTTGTCTAAATCGATGTAATAATTTGGGTTTTGTTTATTTTATTTCAGAAGAGATAAAATGTTATTCATCGAACATATATTGGCAGACTTCTTTTTCAATTTAAAAAAAATTGATATTAACTTAGAGTTTATATCTGAGCAATGGAAAAACAAGAAAAGCTGGAAAGTATCTTAAATTAAAATATAATACCACTGATCTTTTAAAATCCGTTATAAGACAATGCTGATCTCAAAAAAGTGAACATGAAAGGAATTCCTAGCTTAGTGTACCTTTGTGGGTTATGTTCAAAGTGCTTCATGTCATGTCCCATTTACGACATGTTTTACAAACGTACAGAGAAAGAAGTTGTGATAGAATCCAACAGTCCAAACGTTTAATCTTCATTAAAGTGGTTTAATCACGTAGTAAAACCTCGGAAACTCACCAAATTATTAGGTTCCAACCAAACTATTCAAATCTGAACTATTTTTTGTCATATTTGTGCATGATATAAACGAAATCAAACCCATCATAAATAGACGCAGGTGCTTTGTAGACGATCGTTCAAAACATTATAACATTAAGACTTGAAAAGAAAAATCCAGTTTTGAGAAGATTTGAAGAGGAATTCTAAAGACATTATTAATACAAATGATGATGAATTGGTTCAGAAGAAATGTTGGAATATAGGAATCTACTATTTCACAGACAAATAAACAGAAGCTAGTAATCATTCATCCACTACTTTGTTTGCCAATTGAACATGTCATTTTACGGATGAAGAGTGAAATCTAACTTTAATAATGTAACACAGAAGTTGTTTCTAAAGATCGGTAGGACATCATAAATAAACGAGACGGTAACCTTACGGCATACAGCGTGGCCCCTCCCAAAAGTTTTAAGTAGCAACTTTCAGAGATCTATGTAGCTACTTTCAGAGAACCTTGGGGGAGAGATTCTACATAAAACCCCATACTTCTAGAGGATCTCAGAAAATTACTTCATAGAACCTCCTCCCCTCCAAAGGTAGAGATATCTGGTGGCAACACAAGGGTTTTATGGTGATATTGACAACATTTGTTCCTCACTGTTCTGCCGTGTGCATCACAGATAATCTGAATGGCTTAAATGCTTATACAACTGTAATAATTTGAGCGTTTACATGAGCATGTGTTGTCATTTCGAATCAGATAAAGTCGTAGAAGAAATTATTGTGCGAGTGAGGTACAAAATACCGTGTTCCGCTAGGGTCATATCAAGACTTTGAAATGTAGATCTATATTTCTTGTGTTCTAAAACTATGATGCTATTCTCAGTTCATCTCAAATTTTATTCTATAAATAAACGAATTGCAGAAATTTTTAGAAAGGATTTTGATCCTTCGTCAGGTATTTCATATTTTAATAAAAGGTTAATGATTTTTATGTCTTGTCGATTCCATCTGTGTAGTGCTAATCATCTTGTTGTTCTGATTCTGAAGCGTAAATTAGATACCATTTGGTTATCTTTTGAGGTGATTACCTATACTAAGCCAGGATTACACCTTTTCATTACTTCCTCGTGATTATTGTCGCAAATATTGACGAAGATGTTAAGTGTAACAACATCCACACACGAGTACTATCATTACGATGCTGTAATGGCGTGAAATCAATAATTGCTGATAGTGTCCTGCGATGGTGATAGCGTGACAGAGGCAGTGGCTACTGTGCTACGAACAAGCTGATGGCGAGGCTGCTTGTAAAGCGGCCTGCTTTGTGAGAGCTTTTTACTTTTTGGGTGGCTAATAAATAAAGCCATTTTGCACCATAACGATACTTTGCCCGAAATCTTGCAATGTAAATCCAGTATCTTGCAATGTAACTTTTGAAATGGATTGTGTGGATTTAGTATGAGGATAGTGCTTTAAAGTTTAATGTAATTTCGTCTCGATTTGTAGGTTCTATGGCATCAGGATCAATGTCTTTGCTTATAAATTCAAAAGATGTACTGATTGCAATTGTACCGCTTATCTTCATTATTATGGTCCAGGGTAGCTGATGTGTCAGCTAAGGGGACCATACTGTTTTCAAAGTGAACTGATGTGGGTAGATGAAAGCTGTCATGACTACCGACAACATGTAACCCCGAGCCCGAGAAATGGGGAATTTTGGTTTTAGGCTGTTTTGGACTCAACATCAAAAGTTGTCATGGCACCCTGATCCCCCCCAGCAGACATGGGAAATTTGGGTTTTCGGCAGTTTTGAACTCAGCATCAAAAGTTAGGATGACACCCTACCCTACCCCCACCCCCTAGCGGACATAGGGAATTTGGTTTAAGTGTGCGAGGACCACCTTATGCCCTAGTTCCATGGCGCCTCGTTAATTTTGTACCAGTCCTGGTTTGAAAATTGAAAATTATTGTGATGATGTGTCTCAAACTCGGTTACGCATAAGAAAGTCCTCACCAAGGAAAAAATGGCATATTGATTCATACTGATCAGATGCAGGGAAGGGCACTCAGTGTTCATCACAACAATTAAACTATTTTAGTATTTTATCTGCAAAAAGTCTATTTGTATGTTACACATTTTTTTAGCTTGGAGGAACTTTGCAATTAAAACATTTATGTGGAGATAAAAGTCACTTGCCGGAATTGCCTCTGTGTTGTGGTCGGCAACAACAACGGCGTTTGACCCTCGCTCTTTGTGAGATTTGAGCTCTCTGACCTCATATGTCCAACTTCATGAAATATGGGTGTCAAATATGGCATTTTATAACTGAATGCCTAAAGTACATTGGAATATTTATGAATCTGATAAAACATCAAGGGAATTATATTCTTACATTGGTTACATTTGCATGCATATTTTTCAAACTAACATGCAATGCCAGGTGGTTGGTAGGTTCGAGATTTGGACGGCAATACAACAGATTATTTATTGGGGTAAAAAGTGCTAGTCTATACCTTGTAATTATCTCCAAGTTCCAAAATCGCCTGGGAAATGGGGATCCAATGTAGCAGCAGCAAATATCTATCTTGATAGAAAGTCGAATTTTTTGTGCTGTATATGCATGGAAATGCTGCTCTTAAACAAATGTATTTGGGGTTGGACCTACAGTTGTAACTTCCATGTGGAATTAATAGCTTTAAGATAATGGTTCATATGAAATATCTATTTAGGTGGCACTCTTGGTTGTGAAATGTCTGGTGTGATGAATTTATTTAGTGCCACAAATTTTCATGTAATACATGCATAGAAACGTTTGTTATTGACAGTCTAACTTTCTTGAAGACAACTGTTAATGCATGGATCATTCATGTGGCATTAGGATACTCGTTTATTTTTCTTTTTGGAAAAGATAAATCTTCCTTATGAAAGTCTTCTTTTTCATCCATTTTGTTGATTTATCCTCAACTTGTCTTCTATAACTGACTATGGCTTCAGAAGATTAGATGCGCAAAATAGGAGTGAACATGCCAGAAGCCAATGTAATTTCAACCACTTGGGATCGACATCAGTTTCAATTTAAGTTTCCGATGATTTTTGCTGACAACGTTAATAAGTTGGTTTCGAACAGTACAATTGGAGATAATCTCAGGTTAAAGTTACTGAAAATTATATTTTTCTTTTAAAAATTGATTTACATAACATATTTATATATTTATTTCGTGCAACATATCGGTATTTACATCTTGACACAACATATCGTTTTTTGGAAGTATCTTGCATGCAAGCGTTGAGAAGTGGGCTTTATTCAACTAAATATTGGGCAGGTTGAAAAAATTCAGAAAGGTTTGCACAAACATCGTTGCTTGATTACCTCACCATTGAAGAGAGCTCGACTTTTCTGCCCAGAGTCTGGAACAGAATTATTGCTGTCAAAGGAACCTAACCAATCAAGCTATTTGTTTAGCATGCTTGAATTGACCCATTAAAAACCTTTCAATGTTTTCCTAATAACATTTTACATTTACCCAGCCCATCCAGCGCCCGTAATAATACAGTATGGAAATGTTTTACGAGACACTTATTGACTTTTGATAGTAAATATTTAATAAAGCAAATCAATATATTTGAAATGAGCAGAAACAGTTTTTACCACTCGTGTAAGACTTCTTTTGCATAGACCTGGTAATAGTATGATTTATTTGGATGTATGGTAATCTGGTTTGAGTAAATGATTTATGCGAGTTTCTAATAAGTACAGTTGAAAGTGTCTTGCAAAGTACCTTTAATTTGCCTGTAGAAAGATATGCGTCCTGCTGGGGTAACATTTGGTGTTTAAAAATTCGTTTTATGTGAGCAGAAACTAACTGGTCACTTTCCCGTGGCCCGTAGCACCCAAGCTGTCAATTTTGCCTCGATTTTCGGACGTGTAATACATAATTTACTGCAGAATTCTGAAAGTGAAACAGCTAGAATCGGGACAGTGGAATCAAAGAAATTAATGAAAAATGGCGTTTATGTCAAATTAAGTGTCGAAGAAACAGGAGGCCGAAATTAAGGAGCCACGAACTACAGGTTGAACACTGTTAATTCGAAGTGATTCCAGATTTTCCTTTTAATTAAGCGGAAATTCAAACTAAACCAAGGCTTGTAATTCAATTTTTTGAAGAAACTTCAAATTACAGGTCACTTTGAATTAAATCTTTGAATTAGGACTGAGTTTGTATTATTACTTTGAATTGTGGTTTCATTTGATTTAACTCTTCGATTTAGATGCAGAAGACTTCGAATTACAAAATGGCGTCCCTTTCATGTTTGGTGGTTCTAATTTACAGTGTTGTTTTTTGACTGCTTTGTCACACATTGAACTGTTTAGTATCATCAAATGCTTGTTATTTCAACTGACATGAAGAAAAGGTACCTATTTCTTTGTTTGTTCAATGCTGCAGAACTCTTAGCTGCCAGTGGTCCCTCGCCTTGGCCAACACACTGTACACTGTGAAGTACAGTCTGTATGCCAAGATAAGTGGTTCATTGAACAGCTTTCCCAGTACATAGCCCGGGAAGGCTTTGCCCTTGGCACCCCCATAATACCAACCTTACTTGTGAACCACTGTGCTCCACTTTGTCACTACAGTGGGAGGAAGCTGGTTCTGAAGGCCTTCAATTTGCTCCTGAAGAGCCTTGATTTCTTTCTCTTTCTTGTCAACCTGTTTTGGTGACAGAACCTCATTGTTTATTTGCCACTGGAACTTTTCGATTTTTTTTGCAAATTAGCTCTTTGCTTGTCAACATCCATAGTTAAAGTGACAACTTTCCCAGGGGATGAGCCACAAGTGTTACCTTGCCTTTGATGTGGCTCTCTAACTAGGTCAAAGTGATTATCCAGACCATGTCAACATGACTGGGATTCCTACCCAAGTTGCCTTGTTGAAGTCCCTAGAATAGGTCAAAGCAGTCCACACAGCATCTCTTTCATGTTGCCGATGGTTGATCACTTTGACCCAATTAGAAACCACATCAAAGGGATGCTGACACCTGTATGCCAGCGGTTGATCATCCCTTAGGATAAACTGGTCATTTTCATGATGGATGTTGCTCAGCAAGGAGCAAAACTTCAAAAAAAATGGAGAAACTTGAATGGCAAATTAGAAATGAAGTATTGACTCCAAATCAAAAGAAAAATAAAGAGCAAGAGATTGAGGACATTAAGAAACAGATTATGGCTCTTTAGAACCAACTGCCACCCATTGTAGTGACCAAAGCAGTCCACAATTAAGGTCAGTCTCACAGGGGGCCAAGGGCAAAGCCTTCCTGTTGTTATATACCAGGAAAACTGTTCAATGAACTGCTTATCTTGGCAAACAGACTGTACAGTGTACAGTGTGTTGGCCAAGGTGAGGGACCACTGGTAGCTAAGAGTTCTGTAGCATTGAACAAACATAGAAATTGGCTTTTATTTCATGTCAAGACAGTTGAAATAACAGGCATTTGTTGATACTAATCAATTGAATGTGAGTCAAATCAGTTGATACAACAAATAAACTACACTGTAAATAGAACCACCCAACATCAAAAGGATGCCATTAGTGTAAGTGACTTTGAATTACACTGTATGTTCTAATTTGAACTCTTCAAATTACATCAAACTTTGAATTAAATACCCCCAAAACTTCGATTTACTGTTACTTCAAACTAGGTTAGTCCTTAAAGTGACTTCAATCAATGGAACTTTGAATTAATCATGTTCGAATTAACAGTAATTTTTAACCTTGAAATGATGGCATTTTGGCAAAGATTTGAGAGAAAATTTGAATTAAGTGGATCTTCGAATTAACCATGTTCGAATTAACCGTGTTCAACCTGTATGCGAATGGATTATGACTCGCACAGCTCTTGATCCTACACAATAGATCACAAACTGGCAGAGCGATAGTATCTTATTGCACTGTTACAGTTTCCTATCGTGTCCTACTGGGGCCATTAAATTGCAGCTTCATCTGCAGCTCCAAATATGTATAATGTGAATCCAACATAAAATTCTATCAATATTTTCCTCACCTACATTTACTGAACCAGGATCATTTCCTTGTCACTCACCATGTGAATGAAAAACAAAATGTCATGGGAGTTAAGTAGCACTTGAAACGTGTTGAAGCAAACATCAATACTCCGCCATTTACCAGACAGCTACCTGATAATACCTTTGAAATTGACAGTATCATATCCTTTATTATTTATTACAATGCCAATGATTGTAAACGATTTTATAGCAGAAAAAAGCGTGTGTTAGGAGTAGAGAATGTTATTTCAGCCCCAGTCACATTAAGGGTGCCTGTGTTATCAAACCCCCCGGGGTTGCTCATCAATCTAAATTAATTATCTCACAATAAACTACGTGCATCTGTGTGGCTAATGGCTGATTATAGCTTCGTTATTTCTCTAACTATACCCTTATATGTAGATCATGGACTAAATTTTTGGTCTGAAATTGTATATCATACTTCTGGGGTTTAAAGCTGATGCCAAAAGTAAACCGCATTTTTTTCTTGATATAATGGCACGTTGGTAACAAAGAGACTTGGATTGCAATGTCGGCCTTGTGAAGTAGATAAAAATTCGTAGCGGAAACTCTTCAATCTGCGGTCACTTTCAATAGATGTTGCTTGAAATATATGACAAAAAGGGTGGGCTAGCCATTAATAATATTCATACTCATTGACCTCGCATTTCCCTCTTTAATATTTTTGCCTTGGTGGTGTATTATACTAAAGGTGGACGCGGGAACTAACACAGACGTCCCCTTCATGTAACACGGGTTACATTCAAGGACATACATTAACTTCAGGGGCAAAGTTTCGGATGTTCACATCTGACATTTTTCTTTCAGTGTGTCAGATGTTGCAACTTGCACTTGGACACTCAATACTCATCTCGTTTGTCTTTCTACTGACTAGTTGACCTGAACAATGGTAATTCAAAACCCAATAATCAGTTCTTGTATAGGACTTAAAAGGTCACATGTGGTGATTCTAACATTACCAGGATGTCGGTGATGTAAAGTTAATATAATGACAATTTATGCAGAAATCCTATATCTTAACACCTACCCACAGAACGTGACGAACATCATATTCAATTAGTCCTTACTTCACAAATTGTAACGTTTAGACGTGTTAAATTTATCCACTTTTAACATGAATATATCTTTTACTTATTCGTATCTGTTTGTATTTGTTGCAGTTTTTTTGTAAAAGTCGGAAACCATAATAGAGAGTACGAAAAATATCTGAGTTGGAAGAATGTGCCGTTCTTTTTTCCAGAATAAGCAAACAACATACATTACGGTACCGACATACAGAGTTACCAAAAATATGTTACCTCAATTATGTGGGCATATTTATTATGAAATATATCATATGGCACCTTCTAGTTCGCCCCAGGCTGTTCTTGCCTTTGTACCGAGAAAAGTTTCATGATTGATGGTGCCAAAAGGTTAATTTTCTTCACATTCAGAAAAGTATGTTATTAAGTAATGCATTTTCAAAGATGTTTTAATGTTTAGAAATATCAAATATCTATTTCATGAAGTTCCATAAATCGTATGTCCCAGATAAATGCTTGAAACCAAAATGAAAATTGAAACGAGGATAACTTTGTATCGCAGCTTGGTTTAAATTGCATCGGGATATTCCTGGTGGCAGTTGTGATAGTATCTGACTGATTATTTCTGGGTCATCCGTCGTCGACGGTCGCTACAGTATTTAATACAAAATAGTCAATATCTCTTTTGCCCAGCTCTTGTGAGACAGATCCAAGAGAACACTTTCGTTTTGCAAAGTCACTTTGGAAATGGTATTATTGAGTTTTCCAGTGAAAAGAAGGTGATGTGAAGTAACGTGCTTGTAAAAATGAAGTTGTTCAGGTTTAGAATCTCTCTTATTTGAAAATGTGTGAACCAAAGAGCGAATGTTACGAAGATAATTTGTTTCAATTTTCAAAGAAAAAAAGATTAAATGGCTTATTAGTACCAGTTTATGCATGACAAATCATAGTACTACGAAGTGGTGTTTCTGCAACAAAGATTGACGCTTTGCTGTGGTGTAAATATTTAATAAAGCAAATCGATAGATGCTTAATGTCCTGGAATGGCATTTGAATAATGGAACTGAGCATATTTACACATAGAAACACAGAAATACCATGATATATGCGATAATTTTTGTTTTAAATACAGTTGATAAGAATACCGTTGCTTTATAACTATTAGATATTGAAGTCACCAGTAATAAATGAACGGGAAAATAAACGCAGATAAATTTTAAAATAAACATGGAAAGATGTCTCTCGTTACAAATTTCAATTAACATTTAAATTGATGCTAATATGTTGAATCAGCTGGTGAAATTGTCTCTGTTGCATGGCTGTCAATTTGCCATGTGGGAAGCAAAACACAAATCCATTCGAAAGTTCAGTCCACAGTCCTTGAAAAGATAACATTCCTTTATTGTAAGTGTAATTAAAGTTAGCGCTGTCTCCGTCCATTTTAATGAAATACTTCCAGCAAAAGGCCAAGACGCACCAACATTATCATTTTCACTTACGCTTTCAATACTACTGTATCTTTAATTGACAAAATTTTGGACAAACTTGCATCAGTATAAGACGCATCCAATGTATGAATTATCAGTTTCCAAGTACGCTTGAGAACCATTGATAGGTGATTGTACGTAAGCCCGAGGGAATTTGAACTTTACCGACAAAAGACAAATTTTTGACTACAAAGGGTTGCCCGGTAAATTTATTGGTTCTTACCAAAAGAGGAATTTCCTTTTCTTTAGCGAACTATTATGCAGTAGCTTTCATGCGGGATCTTTGAAATAGAAAAGGTCTTTTCGTTGGCCTTTTTGAAAACATTAGTCAAATTGTTGTGTCTCTGAAATGAATATTACGGTTGATTTACTTTGTGATAAACTTTTGTTCTCATATGCTTGCCAGTAGAATACAAAGTTTAGGAATTTATTCAGTTTTTAACAGAGCTGTTGTAAACAGCTGAGCTATTTAAATGGAAATATTTTTTGAAGAAATCTCTAATTTTCTCACAAGATTTGGAATTTAAAGTGTTTTGATAAGTTAAGATGATGGTCACATGATCCCAGAATGATGCTTAAAGAGACTTTGGAATGTGGTGTGCGCTTAAAGAAACTTCATTTGTATGCTCAAAAAGACGTTTCAGCTACATGTGTACAAAAAAGTCTCTTTAAGCAAAATTACACATCTCATTTCCAGTGAAATCTTGTGAGAATTTGTGAGATCTGCTTAAAGAGACTTTTCAGCTATGTGTGGAGCTTCTTAAAGAGACTTTTTGGTAACAGAATCCAATATGGCCACACCCATAGATCTCATGAGATCTCATTCTGGAAATGAGACTGCAATTTTTTTACTCAGAGAATATTCCTTGTTGATTTTGAAGCAAAGGCAAATCATTCTCAAATAAAATGTGAGAGAGTCCGCCTCTCAACCACCCTTGTAATTGGGTGCATTTGAATTATTCTTCAGTTTTATCTCTTTGTCTCATCGAAGAGCATTTGCAAATGCACCACTGGCTGTTGAAAGCAAGGAAACAGGATTAATTGCTTTACTGTATTGACACATCCTCGGAAACATTTATTTTGCCCTTCCTAACAAATTAGGTGAACGCACAAGTTGCCCCATTTTCTGTGTGTTTTGTATTAATGATGTACGTCTGTGTGATGACCATTTCTTGGCTGGGTAAACTATGATTTGGCAGCTGATGCACTTGATTTCATCAAGCAAGTCAACAGTACAACATTACTTGGTACTAAGTAAATACAGCTAGTGAAGGCATTTTAAATCCTCATTAAACATGTCACATCAAAATTAAATCAATCACAACGTCAATGCAACTGAAGACAAACAGCCATTATCATGACTTTTCGAAGCGACATACAAATAATTTCATTGGCGGATCTAGGGGGGGGCGCCAGGGACACGCGCCCCCCCCTCTGGGGAATGTTAAGTGGGTGGAATTACCCTCTGGCTGTGTTGTGCCAGGATCTTGGTCTGGACCT